>JALLPI010000087.1:0-64954 GCA_036939935.1 Cyclotella atomus | reverse complement strand
AATACATTATGAGAAGCGGGCACAAAGTGCCCGTAATTCTTGGCAAATAAAACATGAGACTGTCAAAAAAAGGACCAATCTCAATCCTAGTGAAAAAAGGACACTCACATCTCATCTAACTCAACCGCCATCTCTCCATCCACGTACGCTCTTCCAACAGCCGTGGCGATGCCAAACCTCTTATTCCACTTCTTGATCTCCAGGTTTCTTCTATTTAACGCCGTCGACCCCAGCAAAGAAAAATACTGCTCCTGAAATTGCAGTTCGCGTTAGCGATATGCGAGTAGTGCCACTGAAGAGGACAAGCTAACGTACTTACCAGGCTCGGCACCCTCCATCTGCAGGCAAACAACGCCAGCAAGCTGTGCCAACGCCTCTACCTGCAGCACACCTGGAATTATGGCGCGATCAGGGAAATGACCAGTAAAGTAGGGTTCATAAATGGTGACCGATTTGACGCCCACAGCTCTCTAATTGAAGCAACATCGGAGCGCTAGAGTCAGTCGAGACGGGAAAATGAACAAAAGATGAGTGAAAACACTTTTTGTTACTACCTTCCCTTCTTCGTACTCAACGACTTTGTCAACCAGCAAAAACGGATAGCGATGGGGCAAAATCTTAGCAATATCTTCTGATGAGAATACAGTGTCGATGGTTGAGGTAAGTGCAGAAATGGCCTCAGCCCCCCGGGAGGAGGAGGGTGTTTTGGGTTTTGATGAAGGTGTTGGCTCACACGAGACAAACACACACTGGCAAGTATCCTCATCGAACTCGTAACACTCATCACAAGAGTCGGCACAGGAACCTTGCTTGTCACCATGAGCGACGTGAGCATCGATTGCTTCATCGGGTACCTGGATATCTTTCCACGGACAACTTTCGTCCCCCGTTTTGTGGCATAGCTGCGAGTGTTCGCGAGTAAGAGATTAGTAAGGCCAGACACAATAGCAAACCAACTTCATCTGATTGAAGTTAATAGCCTTACCCCTTTCAAATTCTTGGCTTCGTTTGCCTTCCTGCGTATGGTGATGCTCGTATTGATTGGCTAAAGAGGCAGCGGCCATCGCAGTAACGCTGTAAAACAGTAGCATAGGTAGAATCATTTTGTTTGTCAATCGCCGTGATGATGTTTACTTTGTTTCTGTTTGACAGCAGTATATTTTGAGGCTCAAGAAGATTCAAATATTAGATGTTGAATAGCGTTGTTTGGCTTGCGTTTTGTTTGTGAGCAACTAACGTGAAAGTAGAGAAGTCGATACCCATTGTTTGAATGAGAAGCGTGGACGGATTTGAGTTCGGATATCACCCTTCACTCGTGCGACTAAGTTGCATTGCCTCTGTTGAGTGCCAGTTACAGCATTGCCCAGAATAACAGCACTGCCTCTCTAAGAGCACCTGAATGATTGGAGTGTTGCCAGAATAACATAGAGATCGAGAGCCTGTTCGACCGAATGTAACAATCACTAAATAAACACGCCCGCCTTTCAACTCGCTCCATTCCGTGAGATCTGTTGGTTATAAAGCAGCACCGCTCTAACTACTGCTATCACCAGCTCGACCTAATTGCCTATCTTTGTAACTCAATGGCTTCGTTGATACCAAATCAGGGGATAAAAGACGGGGGTGGAATCCAACTAGGGTCACAAGGAGGAGCAAATATTGCTGATGACTGTGGTTCAACGTTGCCGGATGTGACATACTGCAAAATGAATGAATTGTAGGTATGAAAACAAGTTGTTTCTTGACCAAGATCCGGCAATGACAGCACACGTTAACTTACATATATCAAGGAGTATCTTTCACCAACATAAGGAGTTACCCAGTGTGGAAATCGTCCGTCGACCTTGCCAAGTCTGCCTTTGGTTTCGACTTCTGCGACCAACAAAGGTGAACACTCAACTGCAATATTTCCACCTTCACTGAAGTCCCCACTGGATGCATGGCAAATACAATACTTTGTATTAGAAGGCTCTTGGAATGAAGAAAAGAAATTTGCAGTCAAGATGTTTTCACTTACAGTGACATGCCATAGAAAGGGCCGACATTCAACGTATCTATGTGAGGAGATCCAACAAAGTTCTTTGTTACAGCTAGGGCTGTAAATCTTTCGCCAAACGAAGGATCGACCTCAGATAAAGTCTCAACGGCAAGATCAAATAATCTCTTGTACTTCATCAACTTCGCTGTCTCCTTCCTTGTCCTCGCACTATTAGCTTGACCACTACCTGGCCTTTGAAGTATCATGTAATACTCAGCTTTGATCTTAGGGCGTTCACGTGTTGTTTTTGGCCAAGGTATGGCATCCAGCTCTTTCAACAGGGCTGTTTGTCTATCAAGCGAGACTGGTATTCCAAGCTCATGTCTCACTTCTCTTGGGCCGTACTTTGAGTAACATTCGAGTAGAGTCTTCATTACAAAGTCACGATCAAAGGCTTGGTTGTTTTCTTTGTTCAATACTACACCAAATGTGCGTTCAAGACGTTTACAAAGTTGTGGTGTTGATATTGGTTCAAGCTGAGATCGAAGCAAGGTGGCATCTCGATCGCACGCAGATAATTTTGTCTGTTTATCATGAACTTGAGATGGCACTGTGCATAGAATCTCTAGCTGTGGATTGTTCGGCAGTAATAACTTTTTCAGCACGTCAAGTGCTGATTGCTTCAGCTTTTTGTTGAATCGAAGGTCTAACAGTCTCAATTGTTTGAGAGACGCAAGCTCGTCCAATGGAAGCTGTCTCAATCTCAAGTGATTTGACAGAGTCGTCAGTTTGACAAGATTGGTGAGAAGCTTAATTGAAGTAGGTATCCCTTGTATACAGTTGCGAGATGTGTCCAAGCAGGTCAAGTTTGAAAGGGAGAACACTTGGCTGGGAATGTGCTTGAAGCCATTTCTACTCAAATCAAGCCTTCTCAGGGTTGATGGCAATTGTATGCATTCCAAATCACCATCTGTAAGATTTCGATCGGATAACACCAGTTCGAAGTTGGTTGACTCCAAGCCCAGCAACTACAGGTAAGAGCGAAATCGAAGGAGAAGAAAAAGGCTTTAGTCAAATCATCAGTAGATTTGTCTAACAGTCATTTATTCAATTTACCTTGTTCTCCATATCCTCTTCAAAGTACTTCCATCGAGCCTCCTCAATCTTTTTCACAAACCAATCATCATCCATCAAAGGACAAATCGTAGGGACTCGTATCAAATGCTTCCCATGATTATCCAGCGCTTCCTGTCCGTGCAATGATTCGTATGAAGTGTGCCTTTCTACCCCCTCTCCCTTTTGGGCCTTTGGAACGCGGATCCCACCTGCTCCATCAGTGGGATCATTATGTATGTTATCATCCAATAATATATGATGATGGTCATGCTTGCTGAATGAATGGGTATTTGTCCTCGCCCACACGGGTTTGCCTGACCAAGGTTCATGATTGTTGTCTCTCCAGAAGGGGTAGCAATCTTGAATTCCCACGATACTCTTCGTCTGGAGATAGTTCAGTATGGCATCATCTCCGCAGAAATCTCCTTGAGACGAACGATTTTGGGAATGCTCTCCGATTTTATCAGATGTTGTCGAGTGTAATTCATATACTAATTCAGCATCCGGTGTATTCTCTACAACATTGCCATGTACATCACGATAGGTCCAACTGCTGCAAAATAAATCACCGTCTAGGATCAAGTCAGAGTTGTGATAGTTTGGGAAGTCGGGATGATTGCCTTTGGCAAATTCAGATATACACTGAGCTACTCTTGGCAGGTCTGTTCCAAATGTTCTCAGGACCAATGTCACCTTCTGAGGTGCTGGCAGATACCCATTGGCTGCCGCTGTACTTGATGCACTGTCACCAGATGACTCTGACGGAAAGTAATGTTGCAATGTGTGAAAGAACGCAGGTGCAAAATTGGCAAACACATCATTTTCACGTTTGTTTGTTGAATCGTTCAAACCAAGCTTCCTACAAAGCTCGTCGTACAATGGTCTGTAAATACTACCATGATGCCCTTCGGTAAAGGCTTTGGCCAGTTTCTTATACGAAGTTCTGTAGTAGGGGCATGTATTTGGAGGCCAAGTCCAACCAGTATACAAAGGCGGTGCTTCAGTTTGTTCATCCGATGAAAGAGATTGACCATTCCACCAATGAGTGGGGGTAATTTGATGAGTACTTGTATTGGTTATATTACCCGAAGATGGAGATCTTGCCAGTCCATTATTTGTTGCACATTTGGTCACTGTATCCAACTTGACATCATTTGTATCACAAGCTTTGTTTGTAGAAACAAAGGCACTTTTGGCAATAATCTTATTCAGACATTCTTCAACTGTGTCACCTCCAGCTGGATCTCCAATCAGTATTGTTTCATTGACATCAAAATGTAAGAATAGGTGTGGCATTTTAGATGCTACTGCGGATGGATTGCGAGCTGCTGCTACTGATGCTGCTGTCATTGCAGATCTCGAGTCGCTGTTAGGCGAAAAAATCTGATTCTGCAAATCATGATTTATTTGGTCTAGTGTGGAATGAATCCTGGGCAGTCTGCTGCCCTCACCATTATTAGCAGCACTCATGATACAAAGATGGCACCGAAGACTGATGCGAGACCGTGAGGTGAGGGTTGTAAACGCTTCAATCCGAGATACAGTTACTGCGCTCAAATAGATTAGCAGGCGCATACACAAGTGGCCTTTAGAGAAGAGATTGATCCTCCTACGCGGACGAGGAAGTTGTGTGTGGGGTCACTTCGTACTATTGCTGGTCGATGCGATGGTGATGATGGAGTGGAGAAGAGCGTGAGGTGTAAAAAAGTGTGAAGTGTGCAAACGTAAAATAAAGGTATCGTGAAATCATTCGTGAGTTGTCGAGAGGATCTCGCTCTCGCCTGCTCTCGCTCTCTTCGTCTCTCGTCCATTTCCACGACAGCGGCCGTTTATTGCCGTTGTTGCCGTAGCTACCTCGAAACAATGGCAGCCACAGATCTGTACCCCTAATACCAATAGTGTTCCATGCATCAACGCCATGATGAACTCCAATGATTCGATCAACAATCCCAGCAGCGATCACAGCGGCGCACCAATCTCACCAACAGCCGAAACTCACCACGAGCGTCAAACGCTACTTTTAATGCTGTTGGCCCAAGTGTGCTCTCTTCACGATGCCACACCACGCACCTTTGTTGTTCATGTGCTCGCCTTATTCGAGCGGGGAATCCTGGATGACGATTCCATTCGGTTTCTTTATGATTTGGGGCTTGTTCCTAACGGTCACAAAATTGGTCAAAGCTCCTTTGACGAAGTGGATGGAAACCAGTTTGACAGACAACAATCTGCAGAACTTCGTGATTTCAATAGATCTGAACCAAAGTCAGAGCAGAGAAGTCAAATCACTGATGTGATGAATCAATATTTCAACAGCAGCAACCCTCTAGCAATTGTACCATACACACCGCAGCCCAATCACCCCTGGTCGCAATATTTACCGCAACAAAAAAGATCGCAAGAGTCAATCTCCAGACAAAGAGAAGCAACTGCCATTAGAAAACATTTAGAACGGCACGAATCCTTCTCTACTGACGGCAGTGCTGCCCTCTCATCCAACCCTACATCCTTCGCAAGACAATCTACCAAAGAAAGCAGCAGCACCGATACCTTCCAATCTTACAATAACTCCAATAATCAATTGGCTAATCTGCCCAAACCATGGTCCGTAGATCATCATCCACTAACACTTAGTCGATATCAACGTGACTTTCATCAAGTATCGCTACTGGCCACCGGGGCATTCGGTTCGGTATATCATTCGATACACAAACTAGAATCCAAGTCGTATGCAGTCAAATGTGTCACTTTTAATAATTCGGGATATTTGAGTAGTATGCTGGCTTTGGTTGTGAGAGAGGTTCGATGTTTGGCAATGTTGGATCATCCTAATTGTGTGAGGTATTATACAAGTTGGTTGGGTGAGTATATTGCTCTGTGTTATATCTTGTGTGTGTCCTGTCGTTTACCACATTATATCTTACGGTCATTGAATCTATTATCTAGAACCAAGCTGGATGACGGGTGATCAAAATCTGAACAATACAAGCTATGACGATGACTATTTTGAGAGCAATGCAAACAATGATGGGCCAAAGTTATTGACTGATATTGAAAGTTTAGTGAATGGTATGCACAAGTCTGATGAGATTGATGATACTGTTGATAAATTAGAGGCTCTGCTGTATGGGAAGGATGGAGATTGGACTTCAACCTCCAAGAGACCACAGTCTGATGGGTTTGATTGGACAAATGAACAGGAACAGTCTTCATTTTCTTTTGATAACAAGAGAAATGATGGTGAATGGGCCAATCTACCTTCTCATGCAGCGAAGAACCAATCTGTGAATTCTTTAGAATCAGCTGGTGATGTAGAAGACAGTGACGTAAGCGAATGGACTCGAGAATTAGACGCCAATGAAAGCCATGGCTTACAATGGGACTCCAAGTACTGGGACTCAAAGCATTCTATTGAGCACAAACGCGAACAAGCCAACAGCTTTCATGAATCACACTCTTCTATGCATGAATATGATCGACAGGAGTTACTGGAGTTAGTCAAAGCAGATCAAAAGCCTCAAGCTCAAAAAGTCAAGCCGAAAGAGAAGCGTTCTATATCAACACAATCACCGTACAAATATCAGATATGCCTGTTTATCCAAATGCAACTCTGTCGCCCCACTAACCTATCAGATTGGATAAAGAAACGCAATAGCTCATGCTCACACTTTGATGTCAAAGAGAAGAAAGATGCATTTATAATCTTTCGTCAGATTGTAAATGGGTTGGAACATGTGCATGATAAAGGGATTATACATCGTGATTTGAAGCCTGCTGTGAGTCTCTGCCAAGTGCGATAGTGCTTTCGTACTGCGAAATGTACCTAATCGCCAAATACTTTCTTTGAATTGCCAACAGAACATATTTGCGGGCGATAATGGAAACTGGTGTATAGGTGACTTTGGCCTCTCGAAAAAGATGAGAGATGCCCATCATGTAACTCCATCATCCAACTTCAACAAATATTTCCCATCTAGAAACTTTGCAGATGGTCACACTGCCGGTGTCGGAACAGCTTCATATGCAGCACCCGAACAAATCACAGAAAATGATTATGGTCCTGAAGTCGACATCTTTGCCCTTGGTATCATTCTATTAGAGTTATTCAGTATCTTTACTTCAGAGCATGAAAGAGCGAAGGCATTCTACAACCTGCGACATTGTAGAGAATTAGAACCACGGATCCATCACACCTATCCCGAGGTAGCAGCACTTGTTCTAGCTTGCACTCAAGCGGATCCTCGCCAAAGACCAACGGCTTCTGATGTATTGAATACGAGTGTCTTTCACGAAGGAAATTCTTCTGAATTAGTGAGTGCATTGAAAAGTGAGATTGATCAGAGAGATGACTTGATCGATAAGCAGAACGATTTGCTCAAGGAAAAGGATAGAGAGATTGAAGAATTGAAGCAACGTTTGATGCAAGTGGAAATTGGTAATTCGGTACCTGATACCAATGCAGTTTTCTCACAGGCAGATGATAAAGATGGTATCTCTTCTAGTGAGGACGACTACTAATTCAAATGTGACATAGGCGAAACTTGTGCTGAGGCCAGAAGTTGTTGCACAGCTTGCCTCGAGCTCTTAGCATTACTTATCTGAATTTTCAAGATCTACTTGAACATACTATTTGGTGTGCTTAGCATCTGAAGTCATGGTTTCAAGAGTTGGATAGTATAGAAAACAAGTACCACAACCCTTCCTAACGAGTTTCACGACATGAAATCGACTTTAACCTAAAGATTTCGTATTTACCACAAATATATAACAGCTCCAATTCATTTTACTTTCTGTTCTCTTTCGACAAAACCTCTTTTTTCCTTTCTCTCTCTCTCAAATCATCAAATCTCTACCACCCTCACCCTGATAAGTCTGCACAAACAAACAACTCAAACACAACACACCCTGCACAATAGCAAACTTGAACCATTCACAACTCCTACTAGCCACCATAACCGGCACCCTCATAACCACACCCTCGGCCACCGCCTTGGCAACTACCCAAATAGCAAGCGCCACACCCATAGCCTGCACCTGATGTGCCTTATTCCTCCGTCCCCTAAACGGATTGGAGCCCGGTTCCCTATCCTCCATACCGGGCATGCCTCGATATCCCATCATTCCACCGGCCGCTAACCAATTCACGCGAGCAAAATTCTCCACCATGGGAGGATTGATCAAACAAAATAATGTCGACAGTCCCCAAATGATGTATTGGCGTTTCATCCAAGCTTCATCCGGGGGCATGTATACCTCATGTGCGAAATCGACCAATCCACTAATTAGAGGGATACGCATCGGCTTTTTCCCCTTGCGAACGGCAGCCTTGGCATTCTCCTTCTTGGACGCCGCCAAATCATCTTTGTTTAATTGATCCATTCGTTGGTTCAATCGCAGCATGTAGATTTTATCGCGGGCCACTTCGACCTGGATGCGCTTTTTGACGTCATTGGCATATTGGGCGATGAGAATGTCGGTTCGGGCCTTGATGTCTTCGTAGTGGGCATTGTAGGGGAGGCCCAGTTCGCGGAACATGGCGGCGTTGCCGTATTCAAAGTCGCGCTTGGCGCGGCGTTCTTCGCGGGAGACGACCCAGGGGAGGGATTTGTAGGGGTTGGATAGTTTGGGGAGGGACACTTTGGGAAGGGCTGAGACTGCCGAGAGGTGGTGGGCTGTGGTGGCGCGGGAGGTTGGCAGGGGTGCTGGGGCGAATGCCATGGTGGTGGTTAGGAGGGTCGAGAGGAGTATCAGCTTCATATTTGTGTTGTGGCTCTGTCTGGAAATCTTGCTGCTGCTCTGCGCTGCTGTGTAGTTTCCTCGCTGATTCTCTGCTACTTGATGCAATCACTGGCTCCTGGTCTAACAGATAATATCACAACAAGTGGTGGTGGGGTCGCTCTACGATATAAAATGAAAGGGGAGGGGTGTGAACTTGATTGCTTCTACTACCTCTAAAGCTGTAAAAGCACACATCTCAACTGTGTAATAAACTGAGTTTCTATTACAGGTAAGCTATTTACCTAGCTCCCACATCCACGTGGACCCTCTTCAAGTTACTGTTGAGTTTGGTTGCGCATGGGTTGAGTTGGGTTAACCCTCTCCCAACTCCCGCCCCTCTCTCTAGCCCGCCACGACCGCCCGCCACCCGCCACCGCCCAAATATCCACCACCAAGAAATCTAACACCAAAACAAAAAATCCAACAAATCCAGCCATGAGGGCAACGAGGCCGCCGCCGACTCGCAGTATTATTTTTATTTGCATCAGTGCAGCAGCCGCTGTCCTTATTACTCGTGTGGCAATATTTTCACCCTCTTTCAGCTCAGAGCTGACATCGCCTGCAACAATAGATCTTGCTGCTGAAATTGAAAAGTTACGCCAAGAAAATAACAATCTCAAGGAAAAATATGCCAAATATACCAATGGCATCGAAGAAGAGACCAACGTAAAAGAACTCTTAGAAAAGTTACGCCAAGAAAACAACGATCTCAGGGGAAAGTATGCCAAATGCATCAATAACAACGAAGAGGATGGCATCGTAAAAGAACTCTTTGATGCTTTATCTCCCGAAAAACTGCGTCAGCTTTCTACAAAATTCAAAAGTACATATGCATCCGCCCAGCCGTTTCCACACATAGCCATTGATGATATATTCCCTTTGTCAATCATTCAAAAGGTAATCCAGGAACATCCTGAATCCAGCTTGAAAGATGGATGTATTCCCGGCTCAATGTGTTTCCGTGCAAAAACCCAAAGCATGAAGTCCGGTATTGACACGGATGAAAGGATGGGGACCTACACACGGTTGTTGTTTTCATTTCTGAAATCCAGTATGTTCACAAAATTTCTGGAGGATATATCTGGTATATCCAACCTATTGCCCGATCCTCATTTTCGTGGATCTGGACTGCACTTCACTGCCACAGGGGGCAATTTGGACATTCACGCTGATTTTAACAAATACTCCGGTTACAACTTGGATCGACGTGTGAACATGTTTATTTACTTGAATGATGATTGGCCAGAGGAATATGGAGGTCATTTGGAGCTTTGGAGCAAAGATATGAAAAGTTGTTACCAGCGGATTAAACCCAAGTTAGGAAGGTTTGTGGTCTTTTCCTCGACAGATTTTTCGTGTGAGTTATTCATTGCTTGATGAATCACATTTATATTGCAGAGTTTTGCTAATGAATGCTACCCCTAAACCCAAGATCATGGCCATCCTGAACCTATTCAGGCACCTGATGGACGTGCCAGACGTTCTCTTGCACTTTACTACTACACCAATGGACGCCCTGTTGACGAGTGTTTGAATAATGATTGTTCTGGAGCGGGTCACTCAACACTATTTCAAAAGCCTGTGGGATGTGAAAGGTGTCTGGATGATATCTGTAGGAGAGATGATACCATTGATTCTCCTGTTTGGATGGCTTCGAGGAGAAGAATTTGAAAAAGAGCCATCAGTTAAGGCTTGAATTAGCAATTAATGTTCCTTAATGTTGTATCATATGATTGTAAATACCGTTATAAGTAGTATTAGTATCTATAAGATCTCTGCTTAATTCGAGCAAACATATCCGATGTGCGCCAAGTGGTGCACCTTGTTCTAGTCATATCAGATGCTTGAAGATAGTAGATAGAAGACTTCATGACAGCATCATTATTTGGAACTTATTCTATTTTGCGTATGGATTAGATACAGATGTTTGCGGCTGCTGCTGCATCCGTTCTTGACGCCTCTTCAGTGCCGCTGCCCTTTTTGCTTCGATCACTGCCTTTTGTTCAGCTGTAAGAGACGTTGGTTGATTGGTAGAGGGCGGTAATGATGCGGCAGCGGGAGAACTGCTTGGCTTTCTATTTGAATCATAGGTACTTTGCGCAATAGGCTGGTTTGGGTTTGTAGATCCAAAGTTTGGCTGTGGAGCAGCTTGAACCTGTGGAAATGACATCTCTGGCGAATCGGCAATTGAAAGTGGACTGTTGACTTGACTTTCATTGAGAGCGGCATCACGGACAAGACGACGATACTCATTTTCAATATCATCCGAATCACCGCCTTGCCTATGGTGTTCAAGAACACTCTTGATAAAGTTCATACTCCCCAAACCTTGTTGCGACATTGGAGCATTTTGACTCAAAGAATCTCGCATCATTCTTCTATTGAAAACCGGTGTCTTGAATTGCTCGGCAACATTGAGCTCGTGATTAAATTGTCGATGGAGCAGTGAGTCTTCAGGGTCAATGCTGCCTTCTCTAATCCTTTTGTCTGCGTCAAGGTCGTCGAGATCGTCTTGTGTATAACCAAGCTGAGACGAATCATTGATAAAAGAACTGTTGGATTCGTCTTCTTCAATTTGTTTGATGATATCCTCTTCGTCAGAATCTTCGCCAGAACCATCTAATGCTGCCTCCGTGTCCAAAAATCTACAGCGGTACTTTCCTTCGATTCGTTGCTTCACACGCTCTTGTCTATCAGCTGCGTTATCATCAGCGACTTTATGGTTTTCTTTGTCGTTTACAGCGGCCCTTAGTCGTTTCCGAGCTCTGGCTAACCTTTTTGGTGCTTTCTCTTTCTGTGCTGTTTTGATTGGAGTGTCCGACAAGACTTCTGAGAGACGAGATGTCGCTACATGTTTTGGGCGCTCGCTAATCGGCGTATCGGTCAAATCATCAGGAGACATGCTAGAAATGGAAGACTTCAATTTGACGTTTGTGGGCACTGGAGTATCTACCAAATCATCGCAAGGAGAAAAATGTTGCTGGTCTGCAATGTTTGTGATATTCTTCAAAGAGGCCAATTTCGAACATGGAGGAGGCATCTTTTTGGCACTGTTGTCATCCTCGTTATCATCGCAAAGGTCGATAAAGTCTGTGTCTGCGGCTGCAGAAGCAGCGGCAGTTTTGGCATTATGTTGTTCGTCGTCGCTTTCTTCATCATTTTCTTCCTCATCAGATGAAGAGGAAGACGAATATTGAGTGGGGAGGTAAAGTGGAACGATTTGTTCAACGTTCTTGACTTCATCAATCTCGAAATCTTCATCTGGTGGGTTGTCGATCGCGTCACTCTCTAAATTCAATGAGCTTTGTTTATGAGGCTCTCTTAAGTCCTTGTCCATTTCGCTCTCAAATTGAGAATCATCTCCGGCCACGGCATTTGAGACATCAAATGTATAACTTTGTTTATGATCACGACACTCTAAACTTACAACTTCATCATCATCGTTCTCCTCATCTTCTGATGACGAGCACTGGGTAGGTAGTTGTAGCGGTTCAATGTAGTCCTCTTGAGTCTGTTCGATGTGAGAAGTAAACGATTCCCGCTCCAATTGATCTTGCCGCCGGTGTTGAATTCCTTCAACTTTTGAAGTGTCGAGCATTACATATGTCTCATTTATGCATACTTGCGATTCATTATCAGCCATGCTTTCATCATCAGATGAATCTGGAGGTGTCGGCAGCTGCAGTGCAACAATGCATTCTCGTTCGCCACCACCGGAACAAGGATTTTGACCGATGATTGATGACAACTCGTGTTTGGCCACAAGACAACTAGGCAAACTTTCATCAACACTGTCAGTCTTTAAATTGTCAATCTCCCTGTTATTGGCATCAAGCGTGATCTCCAATTCCACGCTTGGATGAGCTGTTATTGGCTCCACTTTTTCCTCGAACACCCCTGCTTCGTCCATGGTAGGTTCTTTACCAGCTGCGTCTTCAAATATATCGGATTGTTCAGCATGGACCTGATCAAATGATTGGGTGTGTTCATCACCACTTGCTCTGGAGAGCTTTTTAGCTGATAGAGGTCTTGGATTATCCTCAAACACCCGTGTTTCGTCCATGGTAGGCTCATCACCAGCAGCGTCTTCAAATAAATCGGTTGGTTCAGCATGAACCTGATCAAATGATTCGGTGGGTTCATCACCACTTGTTCCGGCGAGCTTTCTAGCTGATAGAGGTTTTGGATTATCGAAAAAATCGCACAGAAAGTCAACATCCATTGTGTTGGCAGACAACTGCGACGACTTTGATTGAGCCGAGACTGATTCACTGTCATCTGAATCGTTATCTGTAGAGACGAGCATTCTTAATCCAGGAGGAGGAGAAACTGAGCAGTTAATGTGTTCCTCAGAGTCAAATAAAAATGAAATCTGACTAGAACTCGGTGTGCCAGGAGGATCACAAGTCTCGCTACTTCCAAAAATTGCGTCCAATGGATCTGCATCACTTGTAGTCTCAACGCTCGGTATTTCTGTCAAATCTTCTTCTTCGAAAGTGGGGCAACGAAAACTCGCCATACTGGGCTCACTGGCATTCACTGAAACATAATCATCATCAAGAACCATGCGTTCGGCAACACTGTCCTGCGTGTTTTGCAGCTTAGACAATGCTTCGTCGAGAGGAGTTAATGGTAAGCTTTTGTTAATGGATTGCCTCGAAGGATACAATATTCTTCTTTCAAAGTTCTTGAGACAAGACCCGATAGTAGATACATTTCGATAGGAGCTCCCATCTCTTCTGTAGCGCTGTGTTGCCACAGAGCGTTCCCTATATCTCAAGTAATCGCGGCGAAGGGACTGCGGGAAGAAGCGGCTATTGTCAATGCCACGTGAGTTCAACACTGGCAGATTCCCAAACTTATGTCGTTCCCTCTCCTGAGCTGAAGTGAGCACCCAGTCGGCATGATGGTTTGTGGCTAGTTTTGAGTTCTTACGAGATCCTTTTGGCGTGTGTCCGCCGACTTGGCTCATTCGGAAGTTTGTTTTTGACATCTTTTGCCGGTGCAGAGTTGGATCTGCAGGGAACATGGGTGATGCAACACAGAACTGAAATGTGTTTTTATTTGATTGTAGCGCCCTTTCGATCTTCTTTTTATTGAGAACACTTTCATTGAAGTCTTTTTCTTCTTTGCCCTTGGAGACCAAAAACACGACTCTTCCATCTCGTTTACGGCCAGTTCGGCCAGACCTCTGAATTGAACGAATTGGCGATTTGATCACGTCAAACTGCGTGGCGAAATGCATTGGAGAAGATTTGTTAGTTGAATTGGATAAGACTGTGGACTTCTTCGGAATCACATCACGGCATTCCAACACCAAACTTACCATGATAATGAGATCAACATCTCCAATGTCGAGACCCTATGGAATGAACAGTGGTAAGGCTGCACGTCAGTTTCGCACGGCGAATGAAACGAAAAAGGCGTAACAAAAAAATACATGCTTACCTCTTCAGCTACGGAGGTACAGACCAAAATGTTGTATATTCCCACCTTAAAATCATCGAGGACTCTTTGCTGCTCTGCCTGCTTCATTCCTGCCTGTTCGGTCCCTATACCAGCTTCGCGGGAATTGGACTGTTTGCCACCGCTCTGTTTCTTGCTTTGACCAATAAAGGCACTAGGCTTTAGAGTCTCATCATTTTGTGAGTTAATCATCAAAACAATACTCTCTACAGAAAGCCTCCATTGCGAAAAGATGATGACCCGTGTATCTTGGTTATCGGCCTTCTTTTTCTCAAAGTGCTCTGTAATGATGTGTGGAGAAAGGGTGAATTAGTCCAACAGAACGTCCATTTTGGCGCAAGGGTTGAAGATGTACACCAACTCACCCACAAGAAGTTCGTACAACTTCTCATACTTTGGATTGTTCTTCAAAAGATCCTCAGTTGCCTCCTGATCATCTTGAGAATCTTGAGTTGGATGAATGGCTTTGGATACCTCACGAAGTAGAGATTGGAACTTGTCTCCTTTCACCATAGCACCCAGGTTTTTGGGATTATGCTGTAGCGTTTGCAGCCTATACCAAACATCTCTAACCCCGTGCGTAAAAAGTAGATTTCTAAGGCTAGCCATCTCAAAGAGCATTGTAAAGGTAACATGAAGACTATAATCATTGGGGTTTCTCATCATGAAATTGTCCTTTTCCCTCTTCAGCGTGAATGGCTTCAAAGAACGGTGGTTACGGATCGTTCCACGTCCAACATTGTTTGAATGTAGGTGCTCTATCGGACCTGACATCAAATCAGAGAACTTCGAATCAATTCGAGAGACTGCATCTGGCTGGTCTACGATTATAACGTCTTCCTGCCTCTTATGAATATACTGCAGGACATCTGGGTCATTTTCTGTCTTCGCTTCGATCTGGCAAATGTTGAGCGTAGTGATGACCTGCTGAATCGATTTGATATCTGTTCCGGGAGTTGCACTAAGCGCAACCAGACGGAATTTTGCCCCGGCATCCTTTATCAAACTGAACAATTGGGCGTTCGCGTGATTTCCGGTAGCTTTGTGAGCCTTCGGAAAGTAGTGAATGGGTTAGCCATCTTAAGTTTTGAATGGGTCGGCCGACTCGAGTCTCGAGTGCAAGCTTTTACATTGACACTCACCTCATCAATCACAACACAAACAATATCTTTTGCATTGATTCGGTCACCTTTAATATCATTCACCAGCGCCTGAGGAGTGCAAAAGAAGACACGCTTTGTATCCCAAATTCTTTGCCTCACTTCTGGCTGATTCTTGGCCGATATCTCAGCCGTATGGCGCTCGGGTATTCCCATTATATTGTAGCACGCTTGAATTTGTTGAGTTACCAAGGGACGTGTTGGAGCACAGAAAATAACCTTGCCAGTTGGGAACCATCTGTAATAGTTATACATGACTACTGCTGCGACGAGCGTTTTGCCCAGACCAGTTGGCAAAGAGACTAGAGTGTTGGTCATGATTGATGTATGAGCCATTTCTAGTTGATAAGATCTCTCGGGGTATTTATCATCGATTGGAAATATCCAATTGTGGCTGGTAGATTCTGACAGAGGCACTGGGCCTTTCTCGTATGGCAACCTGTTTAGTGAACAAGTGGCGATGCTTAAGGTGTGATGAAGATTTGTTTCATATTACACGTTCTCAAAAACTTACCCTCTATTCCATCGGTTTTTCGTGTCAGAATGCTGTTGGCTATTGGACTTTCCTGCAGCAGTATCTTGACCTTTTGATCTAGACGCAGTATTGACATTCCCTTGATTTGGTAGAAATAATGGAGCAATTGGTTTGTCTCTTATACCCTGAACTGAAGCATTTTGCCGGTTTTGGTCTTGTCTATTGAGCATATCCTGATTCACCGCAATCTGACCATGAGTTGGCTGCCTATTGGGTTGATTCTGATTGATATCATGATATACAGTGCCTTGCTCACCGAATCCACCCTGTACAGATTGTCTATTGAACTGGCTCTGACTCATACCATTTTGAGCTCTAAAATGCTGATTCTGGTTGGTGATCCCAGGTGAAGGTTGTCTATCATTCTTTGCCCACTTATGGCCTTGATTGATTCCAGAAGATTGTCTATTGGTTTGATTCTGCAAATTGCTGTCTCTAGATGTTGTATTGTGCATGTTCTGTTGATCCCCAGATACATTTGCAGATTGAATTGGTTTTCTAGCACCGTATGGATTGATAGGACCAGCTCTCTCTGCATTTTGTCTCGACAAATTTGCTGAATAAGGATTTGGAATTGGTTGAGTTGATGCTGAATTCTGTTGCACAGTACCATTCTGCAGCCCGATAGATTGCCCATCAATAGTTCTGGCAGAAGCTTTATTAGCCCCCCCAGAGGAATTTGGTCTAGAATACGGATTCTTCACTCCCCCTGATGAAGTAGGACGAGAATAACTAGAAGTAGGCCTGCTTGTATAAGGGTTGTTATTTGATCCAGTAGAAGAATTGGGTCTATAACTCGACGTTGGACGATTTGCATATGGATTAGCCGGCCGAGCAGATTGATTTTGATGTTGCGGTCCAGATTGAGAGCTAACTGGTTGCTGCACTGAATTGTCACCTCTATTGGTTTCAGAAGCTGTGCTGTCCGCTAAATTATTGCCGGTCCTTGTATTATTCATAGCAGCACTGCCACGGGTTGGGCTCAAATTTCCAGAAGTGCCATGGCTGTTGTCTCCTATCCTTTTGCCCTGCACAAAACCCCGCATCTCATCCCTCGATACCCTCAAAGACCCACACATTTGACATCGCTGTGCGGGGAATTTGTGCTGAAATGTGCATTGGCTGCAGCTCCAATCGAAGGCTCCCATGATTTACGTCCGTGTCTGAAGTATTTTCCTTTGAAAACTGCACCGACACCTAATCAATCTGTTCGTTCAGATTTCTTGCCACGGCTTATGGCTATTGGAAAAATGGAGACAGAGAGGAAATAGAGCGGTAATAGATTGTCAGGGGAGGTTGTAAAGGCGATGCGGCCTGCTTAGAATAAGGGTTGTTGGTTGTTGCTGTTCTGGTTTGCTAGGAAATGGCGCGTCCTTAAAAGGTACGATTATATTGAAAAGTACTTTATTACCTGTCTGATCAAATATCAGTGCTGCCCCTTTAGAAGAGGAGAGTTCATATGAAAATCCAACTGTCCGCCCACTGGCAAACTCTATCTCTGTCAATCTCTGGACACATCTTCAATGGCACACTCAAGGCTAGGAGTAAGTAATCCAACCACACCGTCAGGATATCACAAATGGCTCAACGTTGGCATGCTTGTGCTTATCGCAGTGTTAGTGGTCAACCAAAAGTCCTTCAGTAATTCCATGTCATCTGCAAAGGACGACGATGAGAGAAAGCTCCTTGATGCTAAAATTGCCTCACTCGAGGCAAAGTTGGCAGAAGACGAACGAAACACGGTGCCAGAATCTAAATATAATGATGAGAAGAAGCTCCTTGATGCTAAAATTGCATCACTCGAGGCAAAGTTAGCAGAGCTTCGAGCAGCACCTTCACACAAAGGAGCCATAAACGATTGTCTTCTTCACGTTAATAACGTCCGTGATCTCGGCATCTATTCCCAAAATGATGAGGATGGAGCATTACTCCAAACACTCGCTTGTATGGGAGGACATGGTACCAAAGAATTCTTTGAGTTTGGTGCTAATACTGGTGTTGAGGTGAATACACGTGTCCTACGCGAGTTGTACGGGTGGCATGGCCATCTTATGGATGGTGGGTACGAGAACCCTTCGATTTCTTTGCATAAAGAGTTCTTCACCCCGAGTAACATTGTCGATCTACTGAAGAAGTATGATGTTGGCAAAGAATTGGATGTGTTGAGTGTTGACTGTGATATTGATGATTTTTATGTCACAAGAGAGATTTTGGTCGGAGGCTACAGACCAAGAGTGCTTATTAATGAGTACAATGTAAACTTTGGCCATGAGTGGAGTGTGGCTGTGAAGCCTAAACCTGTGGGGAAGGAATCGGATCCTGAAACTTTTTGGCAGAAAGATTGCTACTATGGAGCTTCTGCGAAGGCATTTATACTACAAGCGAAAGCGTTTGGTTACGCACCTGTTTTTGCCAACCCTGTAAACTTGATATTTGTTCGGATCGATAAAGCTGAAGAGTTTGGCCTGGCGCTTCCGTCACCTGATATATTTGGATCGATTGCCCGTGCACTTCATCCAGACTGCTCGGGGAAAACATGGAAGAAGATTGATGATCAGGTCATCAGTAAAAGTGTTGATCCGAGTATATCCCATGTTGAGTTTGCTAACGGAATGGACGAGATTGTTCTCGACAGCATTACATACAGTAGTCAAAAAACCCAGAAGGACTACCTTCAGTGGAGGGTCTTCCGAGAAAAAACAGAGTAGTAGATGGGTAAAGGTGTAAAAGGTAACTGAGGCAAGGGGTTGTCGTCGATGACGCTATTTGAAGTGGCTGGACCCCAGTTGTTTTATCTTGTCCAATCCAATGACAGTGAAGATTGATATTTGTCTAATTATTTCAACGTGTAAAGCCGGAATGCATTGAATGAAGTGGTTACCATAAAACATAAAATTGCGTTTGTTTGTCCCATCTTATTTGTCAGTCTAAGAACAGTTAACAAATACAACGAATGAATGTATGTTCAATCACATTATTGTATATCCAAGCACCAAAAAAATTCAATAGACGATATTATTGCAATTCACTATTACACATCCTTTTCAGTCTCAAGCGGAGAGGTACCCGGCTTTTCTTCATCCACCAAATCTATCTTTTCAAATTCTGCAGCCGGGCCAATGACAACCACATCCATCGCTTTCTTCTCTTCATTCCACATCCAACGCCTATACCTCACATTTGCTGGCGGAGGACCAAGCACCTTCATCAATATCACAGATGCATCATTTTCATCATCAATATCTCTCGTTGTAAATGGAGGTGCTGGGTCGCCAGACTTTTTGGAGCAGCAGGTATTGTTTGGGTTTCGATCGAGGCAGGTACCTTCCGTGCAAAATATGAAACCTCTTCTACCACAAAAGCGACGACAGCCATATGCTCTTAATCGAGAGAGAGTCATAATATCCAGTTTAACTTGCTAGTTCAGCAGAAGGCAATAAGCACTATTTCTTCTCACCTGCAAACAGTTGAATTCTGCACTGGTCCTGTAAAATTTTGATATCTGTCAATTTGGTTCTCTCTCTGCTCGGCATGCTTGTTGTATATCTTTTGTAGAGACCAAGATTGTTAGTCATTCCAACCATCAAAAGTAATACTTTTACAAAACGATTTGGTATTACCTCAACCAACTCGTCGGTGCAGCGAGGATCATCTGGCTCGTATGGAAGTTGCCGATTGATATGGCAGTATCGATGACAGTTGATGCAAGGAATGAAGGGTATGCAAAATGGCTCACTATAATGGCGTTAGCAAGAAAATTATTGATAGAGTGAAATGGTAACATGTAACCGAAATGTACTGACCAGCAAACATCCCGCTTTCGCCCAACTGGATCACTGTACTCTGATATATGATCACGCCAGTATTGTACACATCTCTCCATACCATCTTTATCTATCTTTCTTCCTTCAAAGTATGCCTGCAAGGCAATACCCGCGGCAATAGATGTCTCATCTGGATCAGCTATACCTGGGTAAAGATATGAGCAACACATAACATCACAGAGCCTAAGTAGATGAACTCAAAAATATTAGTTTGTTGGCCTATCACATCGTTCATTTCAAGTGTATTATGTTGACTTACCATTCATCACACCACCATCCACCACAATCCAACAACCTCGGCCACAAACTGCCATTACATGGACATCTCTGCCTCGCCACCACTCCACCATACACAGGCCAAATACAACAGAGCAAATCAGAAGCACAACACTTTACACTTCTAAACCCAAATGCACCTCGATCAAATGGATGAGACACTACTGCATCGGAATTCCACGAGCCACATCCACATAAGCCCCATGGAATACGTAAAGCTGGATTGTTAATCTCAATCCTATTAGGGTAGACTCGAAAGTATGATCTTGTTGAATATTCTTTTCGTAACCAACAAAATGGCTCGTCGCATGCACATTTCCGAAGAACCTTTGATAACCCCTTAGTGACGAGCATGTAGTACATTGTTGGGGAGAACGGCACAAGTAGAGGCCAGCAACGAAGGCAACGAAAGGCTCGGCCATTGTCTACTTCTGCTTCGTAGAGCAAGATTCCTGGATCGGTGGCCATGCGGTGTATGATGTCTGTAGATGGCAGGCCGACAATCTGCACAAAGATTTAGTGAGGCTTGAACACTCAAGCGAACTGCACCCATGAAATCAGCAAAATGAAACTCACATCATCTGGAACCAAATTGCTGGATCCATTCCTAAAGTTACCAAACTCTCGAATGGACACGTATTCTTCATCCAAGTCGGCAGGGTCGACTGGGCGGTAGCGGCGCTGGCTGTGCGGAATAGACGAGCAGCATCCCATTGTTGTTGTGTGCTCGTGCAAAGTGTTGGATTTGGATCTTCTTTGGATTCGTCCTGGTGGCGGGAAACGTGAAACAAACAATGGTGAGTTTAGTTACTCGGAGGTGCTACGAAGTAGATAGGAGAATGTTGCATTATAGTTGCATGGAGGAAGTGATGACTTCCAGACTTCATTCCATAGTATGTGATGGCCAAGCCAGAATATTACTTACACAGTAAACGAATGTTATGAATGCATTAAATTCAAGTATCTTTTTCCATCTCAAGTGGAGAGGTATCGGGCCTCTCGTCGTCTGCAGCGATTTGTGATTTCACTTCCAGCCCCGGGCCAATGACGACCATCCCCATTGCCTTCTTCTCCTCATTCCACATCCAACGCCTATACCTCACATTTGCTGGCGGAGGACCAAGCACCTTCATCAGTATCACAGATGCATCATTTTCATCATCGATATCTCTCGTTGTAAACGGAGGTGCCGGGTCGCCAGACTTTTTGGAGCAGCAGGTATTGTTTGGATTTCGATCGAGGCAAGTACCTTCCGTGCAAAACAGGAATCCTCTTCTACCGCAGAAGCGATGACAGCCAAGTGATCTGATAAATTGCATCGATATAGTCATGAGATTCGGCTGAAACCAACCACCTTATATGTAAAAAGTAACCTCACCTGCAGACAGTTGAACTTTGCACTGGTCCTGTAAAATGTTGATATCTATCGATTTGCTTTTCTCGTAATTGATGATAGTTATAATAAACCTATAGGCAATAGAATGGATTAGTTGGTATCAGATACGAGAAAGAGAATCGACAGATGGACTTACCTCTGCCAACTCGTCGGTAAAACGGGGATCATCTGGTTGGTATGGCGGTAGCCTCTTGATATGACAAAAGTATTTATGAAGATGGATACAGGGGACAAAAGGTATACAAAATGGCTCACTTCGAAAGGTAAAACAACAGCTTAAGCAAGACGAAATTCAATGTTACAATCAGCATAAAAACCAATTAGCTCACCAGCAAACATCTCGCTTTCGCCCAACCGGATCACTGTACTCTGATACATTATCACGCCAGTATTGTAGACATTTGTCCATGTCTTTTTTACTGATTTCTCTGCCCTCAAAGTATGCCTGCAAGGCAATACCCGCGGCAATTGAAGTTTCCTCTGGATCAGCAATAGCAACACTAAACATCACAAAGCCTACCAAGCTGTTAGGTCATACTATGAAGTAAAGTACTTGCAATAAAGCTCACACTTACCATTCATCACACCACCATCCACCAACCTAGTTGTAGGGCCTCAAAACGGCCGACTTCATGCCCTGTAAAAGGGCAAATCGTCACACAAGGCGTCCGCCTCGCCTGTTCTCACATCTCATGCCCATCCACCTAACAATCAACACATCGCAACGATGAAGTTCCTAACCCGCCGCAAAAAGAAGGAAAAAAGCGATGAAGACCTCTACCAGCCTCCCCGCATCGAGCCCCACGCCCAGCCTCAATCTTCGCAGCACGACCCGCACCGCCAACAACTTCCATCTCTCTCCGAAGCCGGCTCCACCCACTCCTCCTACCGCTACGCCCTCCAAGCCTACGCCTCCACCATCTCCCCAGCACTCAGCAACGAAGACGGCTTCGGCGGCTCCGGCACCCTCCGCTCCCGCTCCACCAAATCTGGCGGCAAAAAGCATTGCACTTTAATCCCCGTCTTTCCGCTCACCCCCTCTTCCAGCGAGGGGGGCGTGGAGATGGATCGATACAGTTTTAGTTTTGATCAGATTAACGAGCAGGTGGAGGCGGGGATGAGGGCTATTGTGGCTGAGGGCGAGGGGGAGAGATGGGCTCCTATTCCCGAAGAGCCGAGGAGTCCTGGTGATGTTAGTACGGAGAATCAGAATTATCATCGAGACAATGAGAATGGAGAAGAAGAAGAAGAAGATGGAGTGGGCCAAGAGCAGGTCATTGGACAATCGTCATCGGAAGCTCACAGCGATCAACGAATGCGATCTACACAATCTTCATCAATAGCAACAGAAACAAATGACAACAATAATCGAATCGCACCCTCCATCAATTTTCAAACGTCCACAACCTACATTCCACTCAACAACGATTCACCCAACAACAACATCATCAGCCCATCATCCTCCTCCATTCAATCCCAATACACCAAAATAAACCAACATTCACCCTCCAGTCTACTCTCCTCCGACTATCCAAACCAACGACGACTCAGCACCAAAGTACACCCCATTCACAACAATAAATCCAACCTACCAAACTTATTACAACCCGATGCCATATACGAAGAACACTACGGAGACGCTTATATCGACTCTCACATCAAATACCTCTACCCTTCCGGATATCAATCTATGCNAAGAACACTACGGAGACGCTTATATCGACTCTCACATCAAATACCTCTACCCTTCCGGATATCAATCTATGCGTCCCCGCTCCGGACCGTGGAAACTATCCATTTTCATCTTTTTACTCTTCCTCTGGCTATCGGTCTTTATTGTGGGACATTGCTATGATCGGGGACAAGAATACAATATATACTTTGGTTCACTTGACGATGCATACCTATCGGAAGTAGATGATGATACATTGGTCATGGAGACACGATGGTGTGGTTCGAAATTGATTTATATAATGTGGTTCGTTTGTGTGAGTATTACAATGTTGTCGATGAGTTATTGTAGTATTATTGGGTATATCAAGTTACGGGATGTGGCTGTGGCGAATGGAAGGAGTCAGCCTACGGGGAGTAGTGTTGGGAGGAGTGATTGTTATGCCGATGTTGATAATGTCAAGAAGGGTTATAATGATGATGATTGTAAATCAACGACGGCAGGGAGTGAGGCTGGGTCGGGATCGGCGTATTCGAGTTATCAGGATGGAGGAGTGGCAAGAAGGTATCCGAGTATTTATCAGAGTGATGGTACACCACAATTTTGGGGTGGGCATATTTATCGGCCTATGCAGGCGGCTGTTTCCATGACCAATCGGTAGAGTGTTGATATGCTGTGTATAAGAGTTCGCAGGTGAAACAGTGATTTGGTCCAAATTGGGCCACTTGAGACTGAAGAGGGCGTGTAATTGTAAGTTGAACTAATATCGTGTATTGGAATCGCTACTTATGTCCTTGAATCTTTGATTGAATATACACTCATTCATTGTATTTGGAAACTGTTCTCAGACAATTTGCGGTCTCTGATAAGTCGGAGACTGGACTGAACATGAAGACAATGAATCGAAATCGACCGTGACTTAACTGATTTGACACCTGATGAACACAAGGGGCAGAGAAATTAAATTGGTACGTCCAAGTTATTAAGGCAGTGTACTAAGTCGCAGTTGAAGTTGGGTCAATATAGATGTTTGTGTTATGTACTATGGGCAAAATCAAACCATGAGATTCCGCACGCAATGCAATTTGAACTGCCTAACAATGCTTGTGGTCAAGAAGAATGAGACCAAGAGGGATCGTGCAGTTAGGTCAATGCAAATGTTCTGTGTCATGTACTACGGACAAAATCAAACCACAAGAGTCCGCCAACAATGCAATTCGAACTGCCTAACAATGCTTGTGGTCAAGAAGAATGAGACCAAGAGGGATCGTGCAGTTAGGTCAATGCAAATGTTCTGTGTCATGTACTACGGACAAAATCAAACCACAAGAGTCCGCCAACAATGCAATTCGAACTGCCTAACAATGCTTGTGGTCAAGAAGAATGAGACCAAGAGGGACCGTTCCAATAGCGAAGGACAAAAGAGCCCAGGCCTTGTCACTCGTGTGTTTGGCATAATTGGCAACGCGAGGCTGGCTTTCTGATGCAGCAAGGTTCAAGTAGACACCACCAGCAATCGCGAGGACGATTCCTACAGTTTCGTCAGAGGGTTTGGCAGCAAGTACAATCAAGCCGCCAAAGCAGACTGCGAGCCCTGTGGTGAAGTTCAGAGCGCAAGCATGTACCATAGAGCAACCGGCATACCTGGTGAGGATCACGAAATCAGCCAACTCTTGAGGAATCTCGTGAAGAAGAGCGATCAAAGTGATGCTAACAGCAGTGGCCCAAGAGCAGCCTAGGAACGCAGCACCAATGAAGAGGCCGTCAGCAAAGTTGCAAAAGAAATCTCCAATGACGACCGAAGCTACAAGGCGGTAGTCAATGAAGATCTTGGTCTTCACGTCAACGACTTCAGCAGAGTCGTTCTGGGTCGTTACAAGCTCTTCGAGAGCATTGTCTTTGGTGGCGATGTCAGTAGGGACATCCGCACCAACGTCGTCAGCATCATAAATAGAATCAGGATCTTCGGATCGAACCATTACAGTTGTGGGGATAGCAGCACCTTCCTTGATATCAGCGCCTTCCTTGATAGCATCCCTTTCCATGCAAGATTTGCACTCTTCTTCGTCAGATGCTGCGGCACTTTCTTCCTCATCAAGTTCTTTAGTGCCATGAAAAAAGAAGAGGGAGAGAAACGCGGGGAGCAAGAATCCGCCCAAGATTCCACAACCCCACTTTGCAAATGTGGCTCCCTCAGAATCGGCTTCTTCTTCCTTTGCAAAACGGTGCCCGTGTCCAGAATGATCACCTTCTCCTCCATCCTCGTGAACTCCTTCAATCAAGTGAAACGCTTCGGGGAGTACCAGAAACACAGCAGTGGCCATTAGAGCTCCAGAGGCAAAGCTTGGAATAATGATATCAATGAGCTTGCCATGACTCTTCGAATCACTAGCCGCCTTGCGGAGCAGTCCTTTACGAACTGCAGGAACAACCAAAAGGACAAGTCCAGAAAGAGTCGCGAGATTGACCAGGAGAGTGGCTGCAAGGACAGCGCCGTATGGTTTGGGATCTTCCTCGATGGTGAAGGTTTCACTGATTAGGTGTAAATGAAATAAAAAGTCAGTCTCATTGATCAAGGTATTACTATTGCGTAAAACAATACTCATCTAACCTCTCATGCCCCTCCTCGTCATGATCATGTTCGCTGAGAATGAAGATGGTGTATTTAGAGGAGATGAAGAAGATGTCAGATGAGGTTGTAAAGCATCATGTTAGAGACGAGAGTTGCCCATGAGTACAAAAAACTAACTTACTGATCATGGTGACCCTCTTCATCAGTGCTGTGGTCCTCGTGTTCAAATAGATGCTCTCCGCCCTCTTGGTTTCCAGCCAAGGCCTCTTCAATTCTCCTCTCGGTTGCCATGGCCTCGCTCCCAGCCTTCTCGAATCCGGCAGCCATCTTGAAGTCCTTGTTGGTCAATGAGAATGGATGATGTGCTGACGCAGTAGCCAAAAGCAAAGCCATCAGCACGAATGGGCCGTGTGAGGGAGCCGATTTGGTCCTTGCGGACTTGATGGAACGTACACGGCGGAAACCGTTGCTACGGTCGCGGCCGTGGCACTTGGGGCAAGGCATACGAATACTCATGATAAATGATGGCAATTGGTGATCTGGGGTTTTGGTTTGCGGCTGTTGTTGATTGCTTATTTATGAGCTCTGGCTTTGGATCTTGTGGCTTTTCTCAGGTGAAAGGGTGGATAATCTCAGGTTACCTGATTACTTCAGGATATCGTACTGATTCCTTTATACATTGGCCTAGTACAAAAGCGGCGCGTCATCCTGACATCAGGCACAAATGTTCTTCCATTCATTTGACATCGAAATTGACATCGAAATCCTTTGTGCTCCTCTCAAAAAGCAACCATGACAAAGCGAAAGATGAGCATCGCCAAGGCACCTAAAATCCCCGTAACTGTTCTCACTGGTTTCTTGGGAAGTGGTAAGTATTTGCAACTTGCCAGGACATCCTGAAAGTAGACATGAACTTACACAGGCCGTTCGCAATATCTAGGTAAAACCACCCTCTTGAATCACATTCTTTCGGATAACACTCATGGGATGAAATTTGCTGTTATCGAGAATGAGTTTGGTGAGATCGGCATTGATGAAAAGATTCTTCACGAGAATGTTGAAGAGGAGGTGGTTGAGGTCATGAATGGTCAGTGGTTTTGGTTATTTCACTGTACGTTGTCTCAGCTCTCATAACTTCACAATTCTTGTGCACACCACAGGCTGCATTTGCTGCACGGTGAGAGGGGATCTCGTGGTAGCTCTCAAGAAACTACACAAGAAGGTCAAGATGTTTGACGGCATCATCATAGAGACGACAGGTTTAGCCGACCCGGCACCTGTTGTTCAAACCTTCTTTATTGACGATGACGTCAAAGAGATGTACAATCTTGATTCCGTCATCACGGTGGTTGATGCCAAGCACATTTTGGAGAGGCTTGCCGAGGAGAAGCCGTAAGTTTGATTTGTGTCTGTGTGATGAGATTTGAGATGGTCATCGTCGCTCACCATTTGTTTGATAACTGTCAATAGTGAAGGTGTCGAGAATGAGTCTGTCGAGCAAGTGTGCTTTGCAGACCGAGTCCTTCTGAACAAGACTGACCTCGTGGATGGGAAGACTCTCGATCAGATCGAAACGAAGGTGAAGGAACTGAACCCTTCAGCCTCCATCATTCGTTGCCAGTACTCCAAGGTTGACCCGAAGGAGCTTCTGAACATTGAAGCGTTCAACCTCAAGCGTGTTCTCGACTTTGAGCCAGACTTCCTCGCCGACGATCAGGAGCATCAGCACGATCAATCTGTCTCATCGGTATCATGCCGTGTCAAGGGAAATCTCAATCAAGAGTGAGTATTGTGTTTGAACTTATGGATTGAGTGAACTTTGATGTTAACATAATCTTTTGCACATCATGCATAAGGATGCTAATGCGTTGGATCAGCCGTCTCATTGAGGAGGATGGGGCCAATCTCTACCGCTACAAAGGAGTCCTCGCGGTCAAAGGCATGGCAGAGAAGTTTGTCTTTTAGGGCGTAGGGATGTTATTCGATGGCGCGTTCGCTGCTGGTCAAAAGGGGACTGAGCCCGAAGAAGACCGTGAGAACGTCTTTGTTTTCATTGGCAAAAACCTCAAGAGCGAGTGGCTGAAGAATTGCTTCAAGGCCTGTCTTGTGACAAACTCTCTCCGCTTCAAGGTGGGTGATAGAGTCAAAGCAAATGTAGGCAAGTGGAAAGATGGCGTTGTCAAAAAAGTATGGGATGAAGGGAATGCTTACCGCATCGAGGTCAATGACCGCAAGAAGACTAACGTGTGGGCTCCAATTGATGTCGATGAGTACATCCGTGCTGTCAATTGAACAGTAGGAGCTTGCCTTGAATTTGGGGATCTATTGTATTGTATTTGACTTGAGCGATATTTATCTTCTAAAGTAAGCAATCATGCACTTGAACATTACATCTTTTGAGCTGCTTGTTCTTGTATACAACACCATGTACAATCATAGCTTAGTCTTGAACCTTCACAGTACAATACCTTTGTCTATCTTGATGATTATTACTCTAGATACAGCTCTAATCATTCGACTGCAGTACTATCTATTCGTACACGATCTCGTGATTTGTGATGTCTATTCAAATCTTCGTCTCTTCTCATCCTCCGTCTCCGTTTCCAAATCCCTCTGAATCTGTTCCAATGTCCTTCTATCCCTCTTATTTGTATTCAAAACAGTTACATTCCCTTCATTCTGTTGTTTCATAACTTCCTCCTCCTTCTTCGTCTTATTATCCTTCTTCTTACTCTTGGCCTCTGCCAAATACTTCGCCTGTCCTCTAACCTCCTCCGGCAATTCACCTCGATTCAAATCCTCCAACACCTCCTTTGGACAATATCCCTCTTTGTATATATTAATACAACATTCATCCATGAACCCTCCAGGTTCTTTAGCGGCAATCCATTTATCGTTTATTTCCTCGACTTGTTCGTACACTACGTATTTCAAAATGTCCATTGTGACTTTGTCTCGTTCGGATAATGGTACTTCTTTCACTAGTGATGATAGAGAAATGGTTATTTGGGTAGTGTGTATGGAAGGGTTGGAGGCAAATGTTTCTAAAGATGTAGAGATTTTGGATCGAAAATTGGAAATGACTGCTGCGGCTCCAGTGAGCGATGAGGAAAAGTCGGTTGGATCGGTACGGGTTGGTCCGCGGACTATGGAGAGATGATTTTCGGTCCGTTGTTTGGAGACTAGGAGACTACCTAGCAATCCTGTTCCTTTTTTGTTGATTTGTATTGGTTTGATTGGTGCTTTCTTTTGTACTGGCTTTTGTTGTGGTTGTATCTTTTGTGAAGTAGATGCACTTTGCTTGCTTTGCTTTTGCTGACTCTGCTGCTGTCCATTAGCATCATTTGTCTTTAGCAGATTCTCATCTCTCAAATACATGACAAACAGTAATTGATTCTTATCAACTCCATCTGGAACTGTGTCAATGTCAGGCTGGTCAAACGGCACTACCAATACAGCCCGACCTTCTTGGTGTGTCACATCCGTAGGTTCAAATTTGGCTACTGCAGCCTTCTTTCGATCTCTGAGATACTTTAGAAAACCAGGGAGGCGATTCCTGCCATCTGTGCTGTGCAGATGGCAGTATTTCCAGTGTGGATTGGAATTGGAGGCAGAGGAAGAGGAGTGAAGGGACCACGGCTCTCGCGTGTAGGCGTCGAAGGTGAGCTCGAATGGGAGGTTGATGTCTGCAGTGGTGGATTTGTGGGCAAGTTGAATGGGTTCGACTGTGGCGAGAAAGTCTGGTTTGGCGTTGGGGTTGCCTGGGTCTGGTGAGAGGAGGAGCTTGGTCTCGTTCATGAAGATTAGAGAGAGGAGCTGAGAGGAGAGAGAGGAGAGAGATGGCCGCCTACCTGTCCGTTTATTACCCTCTTTATATTTATTTTTGTATATATTTTGGAGATGTAAAGGTATAGGCAGATAAGCGAAAGCACAAGTTTGCTTTCATACAAGCACATCCCTTCTGGTGATGATACGATACAAGCTCCATCAGAATCATTCGCCTCTACCCGATAGTACATCAAAATGCACTTTTAGATCATGACACACACCTCTTCAAATTCACACAATGAACAACACTCCATCCAATCCACCATCATCCACCAATGACGACACCGTTCCAAACCCACCAAAAAGACACCCTACAGCCCCACTACCACCCCGCTGGCGCTTCCTCAACGAAGCACGCAAAGCCCATGGATATTCCACCGCCGATGCGGGAAGGCAAGTCGATGGATTGTCGGCTGAAGAGTTGGGTGCCAAGTATACGGCTCCGACGTTTGCCGAGAGTATTGGTGGTAGAGGTGATGTTGAGGTTGGACGGTTGGACATTTGTGAATTGAGAAATGGGGAAGAGGAGAGGTTGGAGGGTTCTTTTCCTGGATTCTGTGTCGAAGAGGATGAGGAGGATTCGGAGTCGGGAAGTTCGGATGGTCATCCTTGGATGACTATTTGTGTTTCGAGAGGTAATACTTCTACTTCTTGTTCAGAAGAGGAGGAAAAGAAACGAGAATCAGATGAGAGTGGCGAAGAGTTGAATGCAACGGAGGAAGTTAGTGCAGAGTATATTGGAGATTTGACAATGTTATCAGATGGTTCTGGAGATGAACATCTATCAATACCAATACACCAACGAGATGTCAATATGTCAAATGATACTACAATAGCCAATGATCAAGATGATGCAGGAGATCAAAAGTCGACTTCATTTCAGCTGGATGGGAGTTTTGCACAAGCAATTTCCTTCGATAAATCAATGGAAAATGAAGGCCATCAACCCATTCTGCAAAGAAAGAAATGTGCATTTGCACTACTGCTGCTTTTGCTATGTGCTCTATCCATTGCATTAAGAGTGATATTGCATTCCAACAAACAATCAAATGATCCGTCAGAGAATGAGAACAGCTTAAAGAATCTCATGTATCTATCAAATGCCACATCGAATAGTCCTAGTGTATCGTTCATGCCAACGTTGCAACCTTCATCAAGTTGCTTTGAGGGTACAAAACCATTTGCAGTGAATATAACACAACAGAATTTAATGGGGTGGACCTCAGCAGAGATAGTTTCACATAATGCGACTTGGGTTGTACGAGAGGCATGTTCTGGCAATGTAGTGATGGAATGCCAGCCTTGCAGTTATGGCACTTTACACGACAATATTTTTGAACATGCAACTCAAAGAGAGCAGTGCCTGTCATTACAAAATGAATACATTTTTGAAATCACATCGGGCGGCAATGGATCTTGTTGTGGATTTGCTGCGTCAAGTTACAAGGTGGTATACGACGGTGATGTTGTTTTAGAAGGAGATGTAACAGAAGCTACTGCCATTGGATTTCATGCTCGATTTCGATTTGGTGAAAGTAATGAACGATGTTCCACGGAATCTCCATCAGCCTTACCGTCCTCGTACTCAACAGACGTCGAATCAATGCAGCCTTCCATGGTTCCTTCTTCAATAGCCAGTCAACAATTTACACATGTGCCATCCGAACAACCATCTACGTTACCAAGCCAACAACCAACATGCAATACCAACATTGACGATTTCAACCTCTGCCTCGCATTAGATATGAGCGGATCAGTATGTAACCAAGGAACCGGCTTTGAATGCAATCAATGCGAGCCTGCAATGCGGATGGCGTTCCAAGTAGTACATGCTGCAACAACTTTGTGAATGTGATTGATTTTGCAAAAGGGATGGTTTCATCCTTGAGTGAATTGGATTCCAATCAGACGTATTCTGTGGTGCAATTTGCAACGAATGCTACTTTGGTATCATCGTTGACTTTGTCGAATCGAACGTTGGATGCTTTAGATGAGATTGTTTACACTGGTGGATGTGAGTATCTCACCCATGTCCGCACTGCACATCTTCTCATTAATAGTTTGTTTAGCTAATATGCCCTCTTCCAGTAACAAACCATGCACAGGCAGTCAATAAGTGCCAACAAACACTGGAAATGTCTACAAATCAAAATGCCACAAATCTAATAATGCTAATAACTGATGGTGATCCATCCGAGCCGAAAACAAACTCACCCGAGGCAGCAGCTCAACGTGCAGCCAGGAAAGCTAAAGCAGCTGGTTCTTTTATTATACCAGTCATAATATCTCCATCGTTAGAGCTGGAGACAATGACATATATGAAGAGTATAAGTAGTGATGGATTGGTGTTCAATGTATCAGATTTCAAGAGTTTAGAAATGCTGCAGGAGACTTTGATAACACACGTCTCTTGCCAAGTTTGATTGAATGTTTGTGATCTTTGACTGTGATATAGATTAGATGTGAATACTAATTAGTGAATAACCTTTAATGATCTACATTCACAGCCTAACTAGTCTTCTGCGCTTCAGCTTTTGCTAAAAGCATCTGTTGATATGCATCACCTACAAGCAGTTTTTCTTTCCCACCAACCGCTTTAAGAAAAGGGTCTTCCTCGTCTTCTTCATCTACATCATTGTCAGATTCGTCCTCGTCACTCTCTTCCTCTTCGTCATTACTATTATCCCCTTCGTGCTCCTCCTCATCGTCTTCCTCCTCATCTCCATCATCACCCTTCTTCTTACCAAAGTTCTTAATCTCCAACCTCAACTTCTCCAACTGCCTCTCAATAGCCTTAACCTCTCTCAATGTCAACTTATGACCATCCTCTGCAACACCCGAATCGAGTACATCTTCCAATTCTTGAATCTGCGATACCAATTCCGAAGCCTCGGGTGGCATATTGTCATATTTGGATAGGGCCGGTTCGTGAGTGCACATTGCGCACACTTTTATTTTGCGTTTGGGCCTTTGTACTTTGGTTGTCGATTCGTTTTCGGTCGTCTGATCAGGCGTTTTATCTTGTTCTACAGGATCAGCTGCACTGATGTTTAACTTTGGACATTCTGCAACATGGTCTTCTTCGTTCTCTTGAGGTTCATCAGTCTCACCCCCCTGATGCTTCTCCATGGCAGCAATGGCAGCATCACTCACTGCACATTTTGTACAGATTGTGTGATAGGCTGCCATTACATTACGGTTGAAGCATATATTGCATTTTCCTGGTTGGGTTCGTGGTTTGTACTAAAGAACAATAATTGATGGCATGAGACGAAAGAGGTATGCAGAGCACATGATGTATACTAATGCATTGCACACATCAGTCAAAGCGGTAGCGGCAGCAGAATACCTTTCTATACTTCTTCCTCCACTCAATCTTTTCCCAACATCGTCTACAAACACCCACATTGGGAGAACTCAATATCTTTTCGGTCTTTTTCGACTTGGCATTGTGACGGAATGCAAATGTGTTTTGATGTTTGGGCGCTCTACCTTTTTTCTTCTTTTTGGATCCGGGTGGCGGTGGCATTGCGGCTGTTGAGTTGCGTTGATGGGTTAATAGCTTTAGCTTGGGAGTATGATAATATGACACCCTTCTGATGGATCAACCGAATTGATTGTGCTGGTGGTCGACAGTGGCGGGAAAGCCAATATACTTACAGTAAAGTTGAGAAACCGTTTTGCAAGTAAATCAGACTGTCTATTAGCCGGATGAAGATTCGATACGGAAAAACAATAAATCCAGTTCATACTAATCCTGCGTAGAATTCATCGCTCAAAGAAAGAGGGCACCAACAACCAACACACCAATGACGAATTTTTTTTGCTCAACTAACTTGGAATTGATGAGCAGCAACCGCTGCAACTACACCACCCAACTCTTCACCCTCCTCCTCCTATCAACCACTCTGTTATTCACATCAGTATCAGCCATGACCTCTGACTTCCCTCCACCCCAATCCTTCTCCCACCTAATCATCGACAACTGGTTCCACGAACGAGGCCCCCTCTGGCCCGGCCAATCCTTCTCCCTCCAAATCAAACAAATCCTCCATCACGCCCAATCTCAATTCCAGGACATTCTAGTCTTTGACTCGGTCCATCACGGTAAAGTCCTAGTATTGGACGGGGTCATTCAATGCACGGAACGTGATGAATTCTCCTATCAAGAAATGATGGCTCATATTCCCCTGTTTGCTCATCCCAATCCCAAGAGGGTGTTGGTCATTGGCGGTGGCGATGGAGGTGTATTACGAGAGATTGCACGTCATCCCTCCGTAGAGGAGATTTGTATCTGTGAACTTGATAAAGAGGTGATTGAAGTTAGTAAAAAGTATTTACCGTTCATGGCGAAAGGATTTGAGGATCCGAGGGTTCAAGTTCATATTATGGATGGGGCCAAGTTCATGGAGGAGAACCAGGGAAGTTTTGATGTAATTATCACCGATTCGTCGGATCCTGTAGGACCGGCGAGTGTGTTGTTTGAAACACCGTTTTATAAAGCCATGCATGGTAGTTTGAGGGAGGGGGGTATTGTTTGTACTCAGGGTGAATGTGTGTGGTTGCATGTTGATCTTATTGGGCCGCTGGTGAAGGCTATTACTCCGTTGTTTGAGACTGTGGAGTATGCTTATTGTACTATTCCGAGTTATCCGAGTGGACAGATTGGGTTTATTCTTGCGAGGAAGGCTGGTGGAGATGTTAGGGGGTGTAAGGAGCCTGTTAGAGAGGCTGGTGATGATGTGTTGAAAGAGTTGAGATATTATACTCCTGAGATTCACAGGGCTGCTTTTGTACTGCCTGCTTTCGCGAACAGGGCTATTTTTGGTGAAAAGTGAACTTTCACTTTTGCTTGGAATCTTGTCAATGCTAGACAACGCATTAAAACTAGTGTTGTGCAATGATGTAACTCGATTACTACAACAAATTAGGATTGGGTTACAAACTTTCACCCAGCATGGAGGATTTCAACACACTATTATGCAGGGTAGACTGGGTCTGGTCTTTCTCGTCATCATTGCCAATAATTTCAGTCAACTGATCCTCATTGAATGACTGCTGATGCGACAATGTTTCACCAAGCATAGATGGGTTCAAGATGCTCTGGTGCATTACCGATCCACCAACTTGCACATCACATGCATCATCTTCAGGTGGTTTAGTTAGCTTTGATGTTGATTGTAGTTCTGATTCACAACCATTATCATTCAATTTTTCGACAGCAACAATTGTTGGTGGAGCCTTTTTTCCACAGCACCAAGAAAAATTGAACCACTTAGTTATTGCAGAGGTGTTTGTTATCATAGAGCCACGGCGCAAGTATCTTGGCTTTATGTAAACAATACAATTAAGAAAGCCTTGCAACGGTACTGATGAACTTGCATAGAGTACAAAGCCGTATGAGGTGAAGGCTCTACCCGAGGCCCAAACATACTAAAGGGAAATTTATCAGTTAAGCATGAGATTGCCACACAAGCAGTCACCGTATCTCAGACTCACCTGCAGTGCAAGATACGGAACCCAAGTGACATAAAATGCCCCAACAAAAAGAAGTGACTGCTTCACAACCATAGTAGATATGTTATTGTGCGTGTGTGCATGTGTCGAGTACTTGCGTGATTTCCTCTCTGTCTTGACAACACCTATACACACAGCTCCCATCACAACTGTTGCCCATGCAATTGATATGATTACCGGGATTTCTGGCCAGTAATTTGCGGTGTTGTTGCACCACAGCAGCATGTCATAGTACCAGGGTATGCCTGCAAAAGCAAATGTCAGCCCTGTCACTATTGGAGGTATGAAAAATGCTAGCCTCATTTTCTTCAATCTATCTTCACTTAAACCACGAATGATTGTGAGATAGTAGTACGAAGAAAGACTCGAGTTTATAAAACAAGCGGTGGTGCCGACTTGAATGAAGAAGCCTTGAGCTGTGCAGGTCGCATCATTCCCTTTGCCGCCGTAAATATAATCCTCAACTGGAGTTGGAAGCGATGTGAATGCATAAGCAATGCTCCCAATGATATCAAAGATGCTTAGAGTAATCAGTAATTGATATAGCAGCTTTGATCTCCGTGTATGAATCCTAGTCACGTCATAAATAATGAAGGATGATCCCTGAAAGCCGTGTTAGAATATTCGAAGCATATATGAGCTTAACGTGCAGAAAGTTGACGTACCACAATTGACAATAGTGCCATCACCCGAGGTAACCAAACAAGCGTAGCTTTCTTGGCATCCGTGTCAGCACCGGCATAACCAGTACCTTCACAGCCACATATGTGGTTGAATGACTGAGCAAGTCTACAGTTCAGTGAATCCTCAGCATACTTGATTCTCTCAAAAAATGCTTGCATCTGCCAACATTCAATCTCAGCTCCGAACATTTGAAATTTTCTCTTAGGATAAAGAATATCATCATTTGGGCAGAAATGGCATTGTGATGCTCCAGCCTCAACTTCATGGTGCCCTTCTACAAGGTTGGATCCTGTCAAGGCAGCAGGACAAAATTTACATCTATGACATTCAAGCACAGAACTGTTCTTTGAGTTGATTTCCGATCAGGTTAATATAGGCGCATTGATGCTCTTACCTGTCGAAGTAAATGTCAGCATTACATCTCTTGACACAACTCTTTATAAACTCAGGAGTTCTTGGTGTGCCTCCACCTAATCAGCAAAGGAAGATGAGACTAACAATAATACTGAACTTGATTCAGATAAAAAGCACACTTACGTGGATCAAAATAACAATATAATGGATCTTCTGCACATGGCTGGCACCATCCTTCTACATACTCTCCATTTTCAACCTTTCTATGATAATTACAAAAATCCAATTCTGAACTGCAAGGTATTACTTTGGAACATTGTTCAAGGTAATCTTCAACTGGGCAAAGTAAACCAACATATCCGGAGTATACTTCGGCTGTAGAGTCTGAATTGATGCTGTTCAACAGCACCTTTCCATCGTTGTACGAGATACAAACAACCGGAATGTTGACATGATCAAAGGAATGTTGCAGAGAGCATGGCTCGTGATTAGGATAATTCAAGAAATCGCCAAAAGCGACCACAGCTGTACACCCACTTCTCTCAGCTTTGTCTGTCAGTTGCCAGTACAACGTGTCAAGAGTATAATCATGAATTAAGCACACTTTTCCTTCAGCTCCGAGGCATATATCCACATTTTGCAACACTAAATCAGAGCAATCTATGAGTGCCCCTGATCCAACCAAATCTACATTGTTCGTAGTGATTGCATCGATTGCTTCGGATGATATATTTTGCCCATGAGCTGTCAACTCTGACGACGGATGAGATTCACAATCCAGATCACATTTCACACATTCCTTCCTCCCTCGTTCAGTACTTAAAAACCCATCTTGATAGCATTGGTCTACATCCACAGGGCAAGCTTGACATGATCCAGATTCACTTAAAGAATAGTCACAAAAAGACTGTCCAGGAGCACACGTTTTATTCTCTGAACACGTTTCTCCCTCAATTGCAGCATCACATGTTTGTACACAAGTAATATATGTCCAATTGAGCAATTTGTCAATGACATCTTGAGAATCGCTGATAGTTATTAATGGTCGGAGATCATCAACCGCACCATGGCAATCTTGGCCGTCCTCAGGACAATACATGCATCCAATTGTCGAGAAGACGTCAATGATTTCTGAACCATTTGCAAATGGGCATATAATTCCAGTAGAACAGATCATCCATCGATGGTTACTGTTGTAGAAACTGCATTTTTGCCATGCAGTTGAGAAATCTATGACTGTGTTGTTAGCTGCACCGACCAAGGTCGCTGGATGCATTAACAGAAACAGAACGACGCGAATAGGTCTCATCTAGCTGTCTCTCTATTCTCTATCAACTTCTTATCTTATTCGTCCTCACTATTTATTTGCTTTCATCTGTCGTGTGAACGGCCTGCTGCAGCGATGTCTCGTGCCGTTGCCCGTTGCCCCGTTCCTCGGCCGGCTCTCATTCACGTTCCTCTGTCTTGACCTGTCTCCTGTCTTAACTCTTGACCGCAGCGGCGGCGGCAGATAAGGTCCGTCCCCTAAAGAAATTTGATTATTTACCATAATGAATATCTTAGGTATCTTTATGAAGGCCTGGCATAATATATCTTAGGTATCTTTATCAAGGCCTGGCCTATTAGCAAATTCATCAACGCCACGCCACCTTGATCTCCGATCCCAATCCACCTCATCCTCATCGCTTCGTCATTTCGCCTCTTGCATTAGACCTCATTCAATCGTTCAATTGTATGAATAGAGCAGCATGAAACTCATTTGCAAATCGACCGCAGCCTTCTTTATTGCCGTCTCATTGGCTTCTGATCACGCAGCAGCCTTCCAGCCAGCGCCATCCCGAACAGCACGCAGTCAAAGAATCTCTCCTCTCTTCAGCGAAGACGAAGACGGCTACGAAATCCAATCTACAGGAAGTACACGTCCAGAAACAACATTCGGAGCTGAGAACGTACCTGTCGAACAACGACCATCCAATGAGTACCTGAATCTAATTCGCCAGCCTACCTTTGGTTGGGCATCGCAAGAACGTGGAGATACCGGCCTAGCTCTTCGACTGGCAGTCATTTACGCAGTATTCTTTACATTGGTATGTTATCCCATTTCGGGGGCTACATGGGTCTACGAGGGCTATGAATTTCAAAAGTTAACAGCCAGTAATGTTGGGGCTACTTCAGTGATCTTTCTTTTGACACTGCGTCTCTACTCTGGTTGGGGCTACATTGGATCCAGACTGAAAAGCAAAGTGATTGAATTTGAAGAAACTGGATGGTACGACGGAGATGTTGAGGAAAAGAGCGAGTCAGAAAAGGCGCGTGATTTATTTTTGTACAGAAGCAATGTCGCACCCGTGGAAGAACGTCTGAAAAAGTTTAGTCTGGCTATTGGAGGGGCTTGGATTGCATCTTGTATAGCACTGAATGTTGCCACGAGCGAGAAGCCGTTGTTTGACCAGTATGATCCAAAAATGCTCGAGAAGTTGAGTTATGATGATAAGGTGGCTGGGATAGTTCAGCAGCAATCAAATGGAAGACCTACGTATTGTGAGAATCGGTATTACCGAGCCGTTGCAAATGGGGGTCAAGGATGCAACTAAAGCAGTTTTGGATGTTTCTATCTAACAGCTAACATTGAATATTGGGGCTATCAAAATGCAACATTTCTTTTTATTGACCATTTGAGAAGATAGAGCTACCATTTGTTGCTTAAAAGTTTATGTGGAACGATCAATCAAAGATGTAGTCGGGGCCCCACCCTGAGCACTCCTGTCAACAAAATTGTTGTGTACTGCGTCCAACAACAACTCTGCCATCTTTTTTCCTCCAACAGCTGATGGTTCAACTCTTGCAACATAATCATTGCTTCTCGTCCCATCAAGAGAATGAAAAAGAGGTATAGGTATAACTTCTTTGCCAGTAATTTTGATAGAACTGGTGGCTTCCTCGAAAAATTTGCGAATAAGTAATTGGATCTTTGCGGGATTCTTGTTGTATCCAAGTGCACCTAGAGAAGCATTTGCCCAAGAAGGCGTGTTGCTTTCGTCTGGATAATATATCATGCATACAAGTATTTTGGCAGGCTTTGTCTTTGATGTAAGAGCCTCGATATACTTCTGCGTTCTGTCAGTGGCAAAACGACAATATGGTTGGTTGAACAAGATGTCTTAATCAGATACAATCTAAAAATGCTTACCTAGTACCAAAGAGATGTCTGAAGTATCCAAAGCATGGTGGGCAAGAACATGGGCACGATGCCAGTGATGGGCCGCATCCACAACAGCAATCATTTAACTAGTCGCGTGACAAGATATGAGTTGTCAAAGGGTATTGACGATGCAAAACGGAAGTAACTCACAGGGACAGCACCAAATGATCTACCATTTTCCAAGCACCCGGTTGGTAAACACAGCAATCCAGCTACTGAACATATAGTACAGGGTGTTGGAGCCAAAGCAATATCATTACCTCCAATTGATACAATCAGTACATCTTGCGAAGAAATTTTGTCACGTATGAATTTGTCCTGTGGTCTTAGTCGATAGGATCTTTCATTTAGGGTTGTCGCTTCCACTTCAAGATAGATTGTGCCATTAGATATATACCGATATTTACACAGCATTTCTTTCAATTTGCAATGTAACTCACCAGCAGTGTTGATGGCCGAGTATTTCAATTGACTGTGCTTAAACTTTTCGTCCTTCTCTAACAGATAATTTAGCCAATACGTCACATCACAAATTGAAACAGGAGGCTCGAGTATCTCTGCATATACCCCCACAGCAGGCTTACGATCGTTAAACCTATGAAGAATATTGCAACATGTATCAGCAACAGTTAACCCTGATATAGCGCGGCTGAACCCGCTCGGACTCACCAATACTTGTTATCGAGACTCGAATCACCAGCGGTCCAAATCAACGCATCAGAGCTTTCACGTAGAAGAGGATAGATCTTTGAGAGGTGTTGGACTTTGTGTCCGTGATATTCATTGTAGTATTGCGAGCTTGGGATTTTGACTGCCATCTTTCCTCACTTTCCATTGTGACTTTCCACTTTCCTCTCTCTTTTCCTCGTTCGTCCTCCGAAGTTCGACTTTGAAATTTGCTTCACTTGGCGCCATATTTTGACACCTAGAACAGAAAAGAATACTTCCGAAATTTTGACAAGATCCAATCCTCACATAGGAATAAGTACCATAGATAATCGGCACTTCTTGCGCTTCGGGTTCCTCATACCTCACACGAGAGAGAGAACATCAAGTGCCGTGCCATCGATGCACCCAGCTTGATGGAACGAGTTGACATTCATCCACTTCATAATATCCTCCAAATAATAGACAACCTCAATTAGTTCGACAAGAGAGCATTGCATTTGCCATCTGAACATTAGAAACCAAGACGCCTGCATCAGCTCTCTCGAAGCTTCTGTCCCAGTTCAACGTAAATTGCATTCAAGCCTATTCAAGCTCCACAAAGTCAGAACTCAAAATGCCCATCAGATGGTCTACATCCCCAAAGGCGTCGCCTCTCCTTCGTGCCTTCCTATCCTCAATCAACAAAACACCGCAACATCCACTTCGAACACCACCCACGGCTTCTCCAAAATCACCCAAGGCATCATCACGTTCCTTCCAATCCATACCCCCGCCCAACAATCAATCCATATTCCACAAACTATCCTCTCTCGCCAGCGTTGGAAAATCCATCGCCTACGCCGGAACAGGAACCTTCATGTCCACCCTATTTGCATTGTACCTCGCTACCAAGGTTGAATCCCTTGCACACGAGACATTATACGAATATTGTCCTCACAAGTATTACTATATCGCAGAGGAAGATTTGCCAGTCCGCGTGAAAGATAAGGAAATGATACGAAGGCGTACGGGTGAAGTTCGTAGTGAGAGGGTTCAGGGTAGAATATGGGATGATAGCTATTTGACCTTGGATGGGTTTGTTATTCCCGATGAGAAAGATGGAACCGTGGTGGGTGCAGCGGAACTTTATGCTGAGGAAGAGTTGGAGGCAGAGAATAGTAAAATGACGTTGTGGCAGAGGAGAATGACTGAGAATAGGGAGAAGATAATTGAACAGGAGGAACGGGAGTTTACCAAGTCAGAGTCTTGGTTGGGGATGAAGCCTTTGTGGGGTGATGCAGCGAATGTTTCTGCTAAGACTGCAAATAATAGTCAATTGATGGAGAGGAGGAGATTGCAGGAGGAAATGGCTAAGAAGTTCCAGGAGAAGCTGATGAGTACTGCTATGACTGCTTAAATTCAATCAATCAGGGGAAGCATTGAAGAGTGACACACAAACAACACGATAATATGTGTATGCAAAGAGTATAATAGCAAAGTAAATCGATGGAATGGTTGAATTCATTGAGGGTGTAGGCATGGGTGTGGTTCAAATATTTTGTTTTGTAAATTAGATCTTTTATCATCTGATGACTCGTCTTAGATTATTTGATTTGGTATCTGGTTCGACAATCCAGAGAGTCTTTGCTTCACTTTTGCGGTGCAGCACTAAAGCCTATAAGTATATCTTTATCTCTCTGCTCAAACTAAGTTGGCCTTACTTGGATTCGTTTTTGTTTGAATTATTATTTTGCTAGCATTTTGACGCTGACCTCTCTTTTGCTTTTTCCTGTTCCTCTCTCCTCTCTCTCTCTCTCGATGTTTCCCGCCAAAACCATCGTCATTTTTCACTCTAACGGACTCTCGCCTCCGGCGCGGCCATGTAACACTTTTCGATGGCCGCGGCCGCTACCACACAAAGCAGTTGAAAGAAACAGCAGCGTTGCCGTGTCATGAGCTATCGGCTTGTGTGGTGTTAAAGTGAGTGCTGGATTGTGAGCTGTCGCCTGTTTATTTAATGATCGTACGTTTCCTCGGTTCTTTCAACTATGGCATCTTCCATGATTTAACTCAGTGAGTCTCTCGAGAAACGGCGCGGCTAGAGACTGCTCGTTCGTACTTATATTCAACAGTGTAGACTAATCTTTCTCTTAATCTTTACATTCAGCCTTTCGTAGCCTCTGTCTATCTAGGTCTGTGGCCAGCAGCTCTGCCCTCTGCCATAGAATTGGAGATCTGATTTACAACATTATGAAGTCACCAACCAAATTACCAAGACGTTACGGACGGCGACGTACCTACAATCGATCACCCAAGACACAGATATTGAGCCGTAAACGCGTTCCAGTTGATGTAGAGGTGGATGGTGACGTTAGCGTTTCTCCCTTGGACGACAGAGATTCTACCGTAGAAGTAGACAAAAAGAGTGGGGGGACCTCTTCGGAAGCAACTGAGAGCATCAAGAAAAATGACAGCAAAAAGGTGGCAGAGTTTGCCAAGACGGGCAAAGAAAACAGAATCCACGGGGGAAAATCCATCAAACGATCCAAGATACGTGGATCATTGGTAGACAATATCCTACCCGCCCCTCCAATTCAATCAAAGTCCACCAAAACCAATTCACTCCTCATCTCCAACCCAAACGAATTCACCTTCTTCCAAAAAGATGATACATCCACCTCCTCCGAAAAAGCCTGCTCTCGAGACAAATCCCAACACTATAATCCCGACAAAAATCTCCTGTTGGACCTCTTTCCAAACGATGCATCCACCAACAAATCAGCCAACACCAATCATTCCTCGGGAGTAGGTGATGGCACCTCCAAAAAATCGAGTACTACCACAGCCAAAGTAGCCTCGGAGGGTAAATCGGGCATAATCACAGGTGCCTCGGCTTCTACGGCTCGAACCAAGAATACATCATTGAGATTGGCACCGCGTAAAAAGACTCCGGGGAGGAGTAAATTCAAGAAAGGTAGTCCAAAAGTCAAGGCCGATGCGGTGGGGATATTGGAGAGTATGAAGGAGTTGAAGGAGGTGCCCGTCGGAAGGATTATGGGTCTGCCTCCTCCCGAGAATATCACGTTTCGTTCCAAGAGCAAGGGCAAGGTTGAAGAACTTATGGCTGCTCCAGTTGGAGATGTACAAATTTGGCAAGATGAAGGAGATGATGGAGTGTCAGTTCTTACTGGTGCTACCAAGATGAAACGTGTGTTGAGAGATGTGGCCAATCGAGTGAAGGGTGGGGAAGGTATGTGATGTGGTGTATTCCATTATCATACTTTCATTTCTTGTGCTAACATTATGTGTGTATATCTTCAACAGCAGAGACAACGGGAGCTAAAATCAAAAAGCCAGTCCAATCAGAATTCCGTACCAAAACCGCTCGTCAGAAACGTAAATCTACATTAGAAGAGATCGTAGAGAGGAAGAAGCAATGCGTTGGAAAGATTGATGCGTGTGTCATTTTTACAGTACCGCAGTTTGAATCTAGGAGGGATGGCACGGATAGGTTCCAAGAACGAAAGTATTTGGGACTGATTGAAGGAGTTGGGTGTGGGATTGGTGAGTTTATATAGTCATTACCATGCGGCACGATAAAGTTGACATATGCTCACTCCTTATTGATATTGCTCACTCAAAAGACGAAGCGAACAAACCGGATGACACTCCAAGCAGAGGCAGGTTACTAGAAATGCCAGGAGAACTCATGCCCGGTACTTGGAAGGCGCAAGTGCTAGATGATGAAACAGAAGGGTGTTCTTACAAACGAATTTCGCTCCGACACGAGAATGTGGAGTATTCCTCACTTGAGGCCCGCCTTCAGGAAGACAATGTATCCATCGTTACTCCACACAAAAACCGAGTCACTTCCTTCATTGATCAAGAAATCCTTTACGATGAAGAGATTAATGATACGAAGGGTGAAGAGAAGGTGTTGGGAAAGGTCTTTATCGGTTGTGTCTCTCTTGTTTGGTTCGATGGCTTTTATACCTCAACAGATGCGATCAAGTTGGCAAATGAAACATCGGAGGGACTTTTGAAACTGTGCGTTCCGCCTGAGGATAGTGGAGCGAATAGTTTGTGCAAGATTGTCAGAAAAGATTTGAGTGGCAAAGCGGATGATTTCGATTGCGTTGGAGGTGTGCTTTACAGATGCAAGCTTGACTTTGATGATGAGTACACAATTCTTTTGTCGTACTCGGGATTTGAGATTGATGCAGTAGACGGTAAGTTTTGTCAAGCCTTCTGCGTGGTCTGTTTGAACTCTCTCTCTAACATTTGGCATCTTTATGCTTGTTCACTTCGTCTACAGTCATCTTTAAAAAGATTGACGTTCATTCTTGCATGACTGGTGGTGTTTTGGACGTTTCCTGTCGCCGTGGTCTCACCCCTAGCATCATTAGTCATCATCTCGATTGTGTTGGTTCAACTGAATGTGATGTCATGGGGAGATGGATCAATGGTGACGACGAGAAATACAGCTATCTACCTCCAACTGACGAAAAGTTGGTCCACCAAGAGTCTGCATCGACAGAGCAAAGTTGTACCAAGGAAGAGAGTGATCATTTAGATGAGTCGGCCATGCTGAGCAACACATCATTTACAGACTTCGGTGATGGTGCTCATGACACCTTTGACCCCGAGGAGAAAGATAATGAGGACTCTGACCCTTTGGTCACTGACGTCCAAAAGTCGCAAGAACTTCCATCAATCAATCATTCTGATGGGGTAGAAGAAGTGGAAGAGGTGGCTGAACATAAGCCAAGAGATCCTAGCTCTGAAAACCACCAAGCCAACGAGTCGGCTATAGCTACAAAGCATTCAACTTCACCCGTCTTGGAGGCAGTGAAGAAGAGAGCATACACAACGATACACTGTCAACAAGATGTCGAGGCGGAGATTGATGTACTTCCTCAAAGATCAAGTTCAACTGTTGAGCCGACTGCAATCTCCAATTCGCCACACAAGACACTTACGGCAATGCGTTCTGCCCAGTCAAAGGCTATTCAAGATTTGAGTCTACCAGCTTCAGCTGTAGAAATCATGCCACAAATCGATGCACAGGATCATATCAAACACGGCTTCACTGATACTTCTAATCACACAAAGAGCAAGGGGGCCACCATCGACATTGTCACAAAGGCAGCGCAGTCTTCTGAAGAACAACATGAACTAAAAGTCTCCACTACTGATAGACCTGCTACGTTTAAGCCATCCAGCAATTCTGCATCCGAGGTATCTAAAGAACCTATGAATTCCATCGCAGTTGGATATTCGGTGAAACATAGCACTAACTCGAACGACGGAATCGCTTACATAAATACAGCCAACCCAAGTTGCAGCGTCCTAGCAAAAGGAACGAAATCGTTGTCTAAGCCCATCGCAAAGAAAGCAACGAAAGCCTCCGAGAACAAGAAGATAAATCGAAGACTGAGCTACGCTTGTGAAACAAAGTTGACCCGATCAAAGTTCAAGAGAGCTCATACCCCGACAACTAAACAGGTGGCCATGCGGACAGACTCAGCGACGTCCACTGCTCGTAAGCTATTCGACACCAGTTCGAAGAATGATCCACAGCAACAGCTGCACTTCAGTGCTGCAAAGTCTACGAAGAAAAAAGAGTACATCAATGATTTGTTTGGTGAAAACGAGTCCATGTTCGGCATTCCTACCATCAAAACACCTTTGGCAAGGAGAAGGAGTGTTGGAGGCTCACGTGGAAAGACTCTTAGTCGATTCTCGAGACCAAAGCCAGCTTCCGGGTCTCGTTCTGCACCGAGTAAGACTCGTCAGGTGCCGCTGCCGCCTATCGACAGCAGGTCAAAACCGTCCAAAGATACATCACCAGTTGTGACTCCGGGTCGCAAGTCTATTGGCAAATTGTCTGACGTGGAGGAAGTCTTTCATTCGCCAGTTTCACCGCCCTCAATCAATAAACTGTCCCCTTTTGACGAAGACACATTTCACGATGCTTCTATGGGTTTATTCGATGAATCGAAAGATGAATTCCAGGCACTTTCAGCAATTGGATTGCAGGAAGCTCAACAGTATTCATCTCCTCAACGTTTACATGACGTATATTATGGTCAGGCAGCTCCATCACCTACCCCAACTCTTGCAGTGCTGTCATCTAACATATCTACTATGGAAAGTCCTGATAGGTTTGGATCCTTTCATGACTACTACTACGGGCACGGACATTATGTGGAATCGGAAGACAGCTTCCCTATACCTTCTGATCAGCCGCTGCATGACGTATATTTTGGGCAGTACATGCAATGCGAGCAGTTGGTTTCGGAAGAGTTAAACGTGTCACCTGACTCGTCCCAATCAACCCATGACATATATTTCGGTCAACAAGAGATTCAAGCGTGTTCCAATATCAAAAAGCCACGTGCCAAATATCAACACAAGCTATTTCTCGTGCTTTTGGCGCTTTCAAGGATGTTTCATGCAGCCACGCAACCAGTTAATACGAGGTACCAAAGGCGTCACCCTGGCATCACTGTATTCACACAGACCCACTCCAACAATACTCATACAGAAAATGAAATCATCGATCAAGGTCATCAGGCTCAAGGTTGGTTTTCAGCATGGTATCAAGGCTACTAAGTTTGTTAACAAACATGCACTTTGTATTCAATGACTAATTACAGCATCCACTACATGCATTTTTGTGTCTGATCCACGATTTCTTTACCATGGTAACTGATATCCATCCCATGATGACCTAAACCAGCACAAATTGATCGCAGCTGCTTTTTCACTTGCAGTCAACTGTCTCCAGTTACTCACTTCTGACTCGGGAGCACCGACAAGGCAATCTTGTTCTTTGTCCCAACTACATTGGACCCAACCCAACTCTATTAAGGCCTCGCGAGCATGATCAGGCAAATAGTCCCAACTTTCATTCTCATAATGATGCATAAAGCAATCCCACTGGTCTTCATCCATACCTAAGCCATTAATGGCTAGTTGTTGTGATGAATTCAAAGCAACGTAAACATAGTTGTACTCAAGATCCTACGCGTGTCGATGTAATTGTAAAATTTCAGAAGGTTAAACTATTCTTTCAAAGGGAGTATCAAAACCAATGATGAGCACTTACATATGTGTTTGGCACGTCCCAAAGAGAGCTTGTATAGCCAAGGTACTCTGCAGAGCTTTTTGTTGACTCGTCCAGATTATCCCATGTAACAAATCTAGTGTATGGATAGGGATATGGAAATGGCAGTTGATCATGTGTTGTTGGGCCCTGCACAACAACGGCATCACTAAGTCATCATGGTGTTTCAACAAAATGATATATAACGGGAAGATAATTTGCTTACCGTAGAGGATTGTGCCGTCGGAGCACTAGATGGGCATGGGGCTCCATCACCAAAATTTATTGCAGTCTCGGGCATACTTCCACCATTTCCTGACATAGATTGCGCATTCCCATTGAAGGAGAGTGTGAATCCGCTATCTGAAGGCCACACGTCACCCGCAGGATCTTCGAGATAGAAAGTGTAGAGTTTGTCTAAAGCTAGGCATTTATGACTGACTGCTGATGAATAAGGCTCGTAACCTTGATAACATTGATTGCAAGATATTGCGATATCTTGCGTGCATTCTTCGAGCACAGCCCAAATAAACTGGCTTGGATCAGCGCCAAATTGAAGGAAAAGTGTAAATAAACCCTCATCCGAAGCACAGGATGGGTCATATATCGTAGGCGTTGAAGATGGTTGTTGCGTAGATACTAATATACTTTGCACTGGACTCAAAGATGGCAGATTCGTCGGTACTTTGTTATGAACTGCAGACTGAGAGCTTTCAGCTGGTGGAGCTGAAGTTTCAGTTGTCTCATCCTCGTCAAATGTGAACTCCAGTTCAGGCCATCCAGTTGTATCGCCAATATCTTTAGTAGCCAATATTGTGTCATCGTTGCCCAATAACTGCAAGGTAGAATTAGAAAGTCTTGCCAAGCAGTTTCCCTGATCAGTTTCATCAAAGCACCAATAGTTTTTGATTGTGATACTCTCAACAGGCGTTGATTCGCCGAGATCAATGAGCAACCACGCATTCTCTTCGCTCAGAGTAGAGGAGAAAGTGTCATCCAAACCGTCCACAGCATGCGCAGCATAATTATTATCAAATGTACTTGATTGTGATGCATTTTTGCCAATAGCAACATTAACTCCAGTGGTATCAAATACTTGCACTTCAAATACGTTCAGGATTGCTTCATTATTGGGTTGTATTTTGACCTTGCTTGCATAGATTGTATTATACGATGGAGAATTGGACGAACCAGACGATTGAGTTGGAGATAGTGTTGGAAAAATATCGTCATCCGTGATATCAATGATTGCTGGTCCTGATGCCTGGTATATTGTTGGAGCAGCAGTTGGTTTCGAGCCATTGGCATTAGAGGCACCCGATTCTCCTTCGAGACCAGATGGATCATCACCACCCCTAACTCCATTTCGACTACTCATAACTCCACCAACGAAACCAGCAATAACAACAAACACCACGATACATGCAAATATAATCATCCACTTTTTTTTCTTTCGCAAATCACTGAAATGCCGTGCTTCAGTCCTAGCCTCTGTAATCTGGCTCATCACCTCCACATCATGATTCAAATGCAAAGTTCGATGATCTTCAGTAATGGCACTCATTACATCAATTGGGTTTTCGCAGAATATTTCTATATGATCTTCATCCTCTTCATTTTGGTTCATGAACTTGACTTCTTTGACCAACTCTTCCTTCTTCAATTTGGCCTGGCGGATTTCCTCTTCAAGCCGCTGCTGCTCTGCTTTGATTTCTTCGGCTTCGCGACGTAACCGCTCAACTTCTTCAGCGGCAGCAGAGTTAACTGATGGCGAGGCTGTAGAGGTAGGCGAGGCGGGTACTTGGCCTAACATATGAACAGGTTCGGGTGTGGCCACAGAGCTGGTTTCTATCGACACTTTCTTTGTGTATTCGTCGGTACTGGCTTCTGCGGTGGATAAGTCCACAGTCTTGGCGGCGTCAGTTGTGTCCGATTCATTGCGGCTGTAGCTGTTCTTTACAACCTCGGTTTGAGCCGAGGCAGTGCACGAACCAACATCGTTGGTACTCTCGGCTTCGTTTGAGTTTGGTGAAGTTGGCACGGCCCCGTTTCCTTCATCCATTGCAAATGATGTTTCGTACAATATTGGTATACCTTCCTCCGTTACGGATGAGAACTGATCTGCTGCTGCTGCTGGGAAGTGAATGAAAGATGATTGAGAGGGTTGATGTGTGAACTGTGAACGGCAAGCGCTGCTTTGATCTTGGTAACGTTTTGGTCGACTGAGGGGCTTTGAGCTTCGGGCTAAATTTTTTGAATAACCTGTCAATACCACAAAAGATACATTATCCAGCATCCAATCTTTCCATGCTTTTTCAATCATCATAAAAGGTAAACAGTGGAAGATGTTTCCATTTTTCCGTTCAATGAAGCGCAAAGATGATAGAGGCAATATTTCTGTCACCTCAATTGAAATAATATATTGAATAAATGAAAATATCTCTCTAGAGAGACAGTGTTAGGTATTCGTCATTCTTCTGTTTTAATATGCAGTTCAAATCTCAGGCTGAGCATATATCGTAACAGACACCTGTCAGATCAGCAGCACCTTTACTCAAACTCCACAATCTTCCCTTTCGCCTGAACTTCTTCCTTAGTGTGTTTCAAGTTTCAAGCTCGGTGTCTTATCATAGAGAATCCTACAGAGTTAATAGGTGGAGATTACAAGAAAATGTGAGGTCGAGGTCACAAAATTGATGTGCCAAACTTGTAATAAGTATCTAACAATGCACCAGACTTGCCACTGAGTTAGTAAAACCCGAGTTCTTCATGTACTCCTTGTACATACGGTAAATAGCGCATAAGATCGTGTTTGACCTGCACAATACTTGATGTGTTGATTACATTGCTCGAGTCAGGAGTGTTTGCATCTACGGCATGTCTCATGCCCACGAGGATAGGATCAATCATATCAGTCTCGTCATTGAAATCTGGTTTAACATTACCATAGGCATCACATTAAACAACAACTGTTGGTAACGATGAAAATGATGAACAATGCTTAAAACGACGCCAACTCACCTTCACAAGAATACATGTCGCCACTGGCTCAGCGAACGATCGGCAAAACCAGCAGATGAAGGATACTGTCTGGCCAGCATCAGCTCCCTCATACGGATTTTCCTTGTCAAAGTTGATAGGATACCCCTCCGACTCACAGTAGCGATTTGCAATGAGAAAGGCATTCTCCTTCATCTCATAGTAATCGTCATACTCCATAGCATTGCCAGCGACCATCCTCCAAGTAGACACGCAGTTCTTCACGTTCTGCTCGTTGAGCTCTGCGCGTAAGTTTCCAAGCTCGATCTTGAAGATGAACTTTGCATGATGTATTGAGAACTGACCGCCACTGAGCTCCAGAAACTCATCCAACTTGGCGTGGGCCTCCTTATAATGATTGTGTTCGTAGAGCTCAGATGCTTCACAGTACAAGCGCTCGTCGTGGGAGCAGTAGTCCATTGGGACCCGCTCTCCGTCTTCGTTGATGTGGAATCCAGTAGCCATTATATTGTGCCTTGTCGATAAATGAAAATGATTGGGATTGCAATTGCAGATAGTGTATCGAGATGAGGTAGGGCGAGAAGACGAGCCTTTTCTTGTTGATCGCTAAATAAAGTTGTTGTTTTCTCGTGCTTCGCTAAAAAATCTCTGTGAGCTTACAGGTGACAACACGTGAAATGATTTGTACCGCCTGCCAATTTTTCGATGACATTGTTCATATTGTTATGATTAAGAGAACCTAAACACACTAGCCCCACCAACAGCATCCACAACCTGCTCAGAACCCCGCTTCGTAAACTCTTCCCTAAATGCTTCTCTCATCATCTTCTTTTGAATCCTGCAAATCTTTCGTTCCTCTTTCACTGATATTTTGCGCACCTTCTTCTCCATAAGCGACTCATTTTTGTTACGTGCCTCTCCTTTGTTCACACTGATGTATGTGTCGCTTTCATCAAAGTAATCTTTTTCTTCCTCAGCATTGTTCGGTTTGTTAAATACTCCGAGTGGCAGACCTGTCTTGTTAGACAGTTGAATTTTTACTGGTTTGTCCTCGGGAATAGCAGAGTCTTCATCAATAGCAGTCTTCTTTTTACTCTTCTTTTTATTTCGTCGCGAAGATCTTCCAATGACAACTGGATTATTGTCCAGATTTGAATACGTGGAGAGAATACTCTCACAATCCCATGGGTTGCGTGAACTAATCGAAAAGTAACTCTTGCCATCAATCAAAATCTCTTCTGGGGGCAAGTCGATTTCCGGGTTGGCTAGGATTTCATCTGCCTCGGCTAAATCCTTTTGCATTTGCTTCTTGCTCTCTTCAATATTGACGAGTAGTGTTTTGGATTCATCTAATTCACTAGCAGGAACCATGGTTTTGCCAACCAAGGCAGAGTATCCGCTGCCGCCAGTCCTCTTCTCCTTGTGATGCTTCGTTCCCTCAATAAGGATATCATCCTCTTTTTCAGTCAAGAATTCGTTTAAAGCAGCATCAAATTGGGCATCACCTTCTAAGGGACGGTCACCGACAATATCTTCACATTCATCATCCAAGTCCCCAACATCATCTGAGTCATATTCAAGCAATGCCTCCTCAAACTTTTGGCACAGAATACGCTGCTGCTCATCAGTCATCGGCTTTGTGTACTCCCCCCCTGACTGACCATTAAACTCTCTATCCAAACTATCCTCCTCTTCTTCATCATACTGATCATAATCAAAGTTATCTTCCTCATCTTCCTCATCAATCCTAGCATGCAACGGCTTTACGCCAGTGAAGAAATCATCCTCCAAAGCCCTTCCTTCCCCACCACCATTCTCTTGCAGCCGAGCCTTCTCTATAAGATTCCGAATATGTTCTTCAAAGTTGAATTCCTCAACTTCGTCATCTTCCTCTGGCTCTTGATTGGCAGTGAAGCAAAAATCATCCAATATCTCTTCAAACTCCCCCTCCTCAAAGTCAAACAGTGCCTGTGCGACATCTTCTTCCATACAGTCTGCACTAAGAGCAATAGAGTCTAGCATACGGCCCACCTCGTGAATTTCCATAGCCTCCTGCAATGCAGTGTCCAGATTGTTCTTGGACGTGTCCGTCAACAATTCACCCAACATGTTGTCAGATGTGCTTGATTCTACAAAGGTACCTCCGCGATTGATGGGTTTGGTATATTTTGAGTATGTTGCGGCTGTAGAGTCTAGCAGTCCGGCCGTTTCATAATGTGACTTGAGTGAATTGAAGTCAACTGCACCTAGTCGTTTGCTGACGTGAAACTCATCCAGATCATCCGTATCGTTTGAAGAAGAAGCCGTCTTTCCATCTTTGGCTTCCAACTGTCTCTTGAGCTCGTTTCTCTTGGCGTTGTCAGGGTCGGCCATGAGGACAAAGTCACTGAGAGTTTCGGCCGTGGCCTCGGTGCCCACGTCTCGTTGTGAGCGACGCACTACATGGTAGACGGAGGCGGTTTTGCGGTCGATGAATGGCTTCTTTTTCCCCATTTGAGATCAGTGCGTTTAGAAGAGAGATGTTTAGTAACGAAGGGGTCTAGTTGCAAAGCTAAGTTTATGAATTGGTGTTCTATCTCTTGGTGTTCTATCTCTAGGTGGATCTCCGTAGCAACGCTTTAGAAGATGGTTTCGGTGGTGGTGGTGGTGGTGGTGGTGGTGGTGGTTGGATATGAAGGGCGGCGGGCACATCTGACTGATCTGACAGGTAAATTTGGCGGGAATTTCAGCCTCTCTCCTCTCTCTCTTCCTAGATAGCTAGCCCCCACCAGAAGCGATCAGCAACATCATAATCATAGATCAGCATCGATGCTATGCCATACCGCGTATTCTCAATGACGGTACCAATTCAATCACTGCGCAGAACCGTACCAACCAAGCAACTACTTCAAGTGGCATCAAGATGTTGTGCATCCACGACATCAAAGAAAGATGGCTATCAGTCCATCGGTTCCTTTCACACTGATAACCCCGAAGAGTTGATTCGTCTACCAGATCATGAATATGTAACGCCTGGTCTCCCTTTTCCATCAGAACAAACAGAAATACTTCCCACTCTATCGTATGCACAAGATCCATTTGCAAATGCCTCACAATATCAAAAAGTGTATCCACACCTCGACCGCTCTAATTGGACTTTCTTGAATCACGGTGCTTTTGGTCTAGCCATCTTGTGTGGGATAGAAAGAGCTAACTCTTGGAGATATTTTCTAGAGTCACAACCCTTGAGATACTTTGATCGATATTTATTGGATCATTTGGTTCACAGTGCACGATGCATGGTGGACTTTTGCTCCAATGCATCAGACAAAGACAGTAAGTTGCGATTGAGGGAAAGTGTAGCACTGATTCCCAATGTGACGAGTCGTATGAATACTGTGCTCGCTGGGCATGCAAGATGCAACAAGAATAAGGTATTTTACTTTGATATTGGATATGGGAGCAATAAGAAGATGTGTCAGACATATCATGGAAGTGATGCTGTAGTTATCCCATTTGATGATGAGTTCCTGCCACAATTACAACCGATTTCTAGTCGAAGACGACAAGACAATGACGAAAATGAGGCTGCTGCTGAAGTGTTTATAAAAGCTCTCGATGCGACCGTTCAACATGAAATCTCAAGTGGATCGACGTCAAAGGAATCGCTGCAAGGATCACTCCTCATCTTGGATCATATTACTTCCAATACTGCCATCCATACTCCAATAACAACTATTGCTAAACATGCCAAAGAAGAGTACGGGATGCTTTCCGTGGTTGATGGAGCTCATGGTTTATTGGGCCTCGACCTTGACATGTGTAATATACTGAGTTCAGGAGCATGCAACGACACTTGCTTCAATGGATACGTAGATATCTATATCACCAATGCTCATAAATGGTTCTCATCTCCAAGAGGTGCAGCCGTGATGTTTTGTGCCAACCCATCTATTCGGGAGACAATTCTTCGTCAACCAGCGGTAGTATCTCATGGCGTGGATGATGGATACTTGTCAAGGTTTCTATGGGATGGATGCAGAGGTTATGCCGCACAGCTTTCACTTCCTGTCATTGCAACTTATTGGAATAGTACTGGTGCAAACAATACTCGCAGAGAAATGGAAAGAAATCTATTAGAGGGTGTGCGTATCCTGGTAACAAAATGGCATCCCGAAGTTTGTGCTGACATGGGAAATGATTTTCTAAAGCATACAGCTGAGGCGCGTCTTACTTTGGTCCCATTGGGAGCACATGCACCAATGATGGCTCTAGTCCAGCTCCCTCTTGAGATTTCTGGTGGCAGTAAACTGGATTGCAGGCAAATGACATCTACTGATGCCAAAAGAGTGCAAGATTTCTTATTCAGTCAAAATGTTGAGGTACCAGTGAAATGCGTTCAAGGCGTATTATATGTTCGTGTTTCCTGTCACCTTTACAACACAGCCGAAGAGTTTGATAGCTTGGCCATAGCAATGCTACGATGCAAATAAGATGAAAGATGAGTCTTCGAGAGAGGTGGGAGGCTGTGACATGATAGGTATCTTTTTGATGTATGTGGGAATTAGTATCACTTAACGACATTGACATAAAGACTCAAGTCAAAAGAGGACGCAAGACAACTCCATCGTCAAGCAAGTGGATGGCCGATAGTGAATATCTACTCTTGCCATGAAGATAAACCTGTTTAAAGCGGTCGCGCTGTCTCTGATAGGTGACGGATTAGCTTCTGATGATTGCCCCGGTCTGCAAGTAAGATGTGGGGCTTTTGATGGTTTTGAAGGCATCTGTACTTCATTGTGTTGCGATATCATGACCGAAGATACATGCTATGATGAAATAACTTCTGAGCCATCATATTGTGCCAACATTAGTGAAGGAGGATGTCCCTGTCCATCTGGTCAAGTGCGATGTGGAACAAATGAGTACTCGATTGGCTACTGCACTGATGTTTGTTGCGATTGGGAATCAGAGGAAACGTGCTACAATCCACGAACGAGAAGAAGTAAATGCGCTCGTATCAACGAAGGAGGATGTGCCACACAAAGTACTGATATTATTACGTGCAATTCTGACACTGAGGAGACATGTTATGACAATGAATCAAATCCTATTTCGTGTGCACCGCTTGGAGTTGGTTGGTACGTTTGCCGTCCATCGATTCATTAGAACACAAGTAATTTCTTTATCTCACCAGCATAGCAGTCCTTGCCCTAATGGACAGACTAGATGTGGAGCGTTCGAGGGATTTCCTGGTGTTTGCACTTCTTTGTGTTGCGAGGAAACAGAAGAGACGTGTTACGATGCTGAATGGGAGCCTCTGTACTGTGCGGCGATATCTGGTGGTGGATGCCCGTGCCTAAACAACCTGGTGAAATGTGGAGCTACAAAGTTCTACTCTGGTTACTGTTCCGATATCTGTTGTGATCTTACTACAGAAGGTGAGATTTCTTGTGTTATCAATGAACTATCTTCAAATGCAGAAGTATGTACTAATGCATCGTCATGTCATTGCTTGTGAAGAGGTATGCCACGACTCTTCCGCCATGCCATACTGCGCCAAGATTTCAGAAGGAGGCTGACCGTGTCCAAACAATAATGAAGTAAAATGTGGTGCAAGCCAATACTCTTCTGGCTACTGTGCACGTGCATGCTGTGATTGGACCGTAGAGGAGGCATGCTTTGACGAGAACAACAAATTGCTCAGTTGTGCCAGGTTTGATGAAGGAGGATGTCAAAATGCTCGTCGGAGAAGTGTGGCAAGATGGCCGAATACTGCACTAGAGGGAGATAAGGAAGGCAAAGGGGCTCATCCGAGTCCTAGCTTAGTTGTCTTTGATAAAGGGAAGACAGCCATACTCCCAGGGGGCACATCCGAGTCCAAGCTCGGTCGTCTTTGAGAAAAAGGAGACATAAGCGCCAAAGGGTGCGCATCCGAGTCCTAGTTTGGTCATCGTTGAGGAAAAGGCCATGCTCCGCCGCACGCAGTTCCTTTGGAGAAAAGAAAGGGTTGCATCCGAGTCCTAGCTTTGTTATTGTTGTTAAAGGAGCAATCTTTGAGTAAGCAATCCCGCGGCTCTGTCTCTATCGACATGAACTTCTATGCGAGGAGTTCCTTTCATTATAGTGAAAACTATGGCCTGTGCTTCCTTGGGAATTACTACTTTAACAAGAATATATCATCATTATGTATTCTTCCCACTAAGCATTGAATTGTCAATGTAATGTTTGGCCTGCTGCTTCACAAGTTGAGCACCTGCCCATTTTGGTGCAAATGCATTCAATGGAGGGACATTCTTTACAGCACTGCTCTCTCGTCTCTGTGATTGTGTAGTAATTGGTTCATTTCTGATTGGTGCTTTACTATCCAAAACATTGGTTGAATTGACACGGGTTTCGTCCAGCAGAACATGAATTCGATTGACAGCAGAAGCAACACTCCCTCGAATAATATGACTCAATACTGAAGCTTTTCTTGTACATCGATTTGCATTTTTGATCATGCTCGTCGCAACCTGACGTGACTTTAACTTGACCTTTCGCATAAACCTATTATTGAACTGACGTTTTTTGTTTGCTGATGGAGTTGGCCTTTTGCTATTGGCTTTGTTATCTTTGTTTTTGGATGACTTTGTTTTATTGATGGTCCCATGTCGTGTATACGATATGTTCACTTCGGCACTACTATGATCTTGTGCTGGTGTTTCTTCTCTTAAAACTGCTGGATTGTTGATTGTCTTAGCAGCAGACACAGGCGAATCATGATAGTTGTTGGTACCCATTAACTTTGCAATTCGAGTCAACTCCGATGGTTGATAGTTCAGGCCCTGATGAAATACCTGGCCAACACATTGATCCGCATTTGAACTGACATTACTATTATCATCTTCTTCATTGCATTCTGCGATCGACCTGTTGCTCGGTCGATCGGGAGAGAGAAAGGTATCGAGATAACGCATTTCATGCCTCTGAACTTCATCCCGAAAAAGTGGGGATAAATCTTGCTGATCAGTAGCTGCAGCAGCTGCTGTTGATGTGACTTCATTCTGAGCTGCCACTGCTGCTTCGATCTCTTCTTTTCCTTTTGAGAGTGCAATGTCTACCTGGGTCGGCATCGTTTTGAGCTCAGTTCAGGTGGAGCCGGCAAGCGCAAGGATGAGAGAGGAGGGAGAGAGAGATTTATTTCATACTTCAAAGGTAATATATCGATAAAGATATAGTTTTACCTTTTCATCTGCTTTCATCACATCTCTTCTCGCCTCCGCCCTCCGCCCCCTCCTCGCTGTATGTATCTACATCCTTCTACATCTCCTTGCTGGCACCTCTGACATGACAACACCTTCTTCCTCGCGTCTCGTACAAACACTAACCAGCCTCGCGCTCACAATACCTCCATTGATATTCATTCGAGATAACTTCTATTCTCTGTACCGTGTCCAAGGATCTTCCATGGAGCCATCATTACAAGACGGAGACATTTTGTTAGTACGAAAGGCAGACTTTTTTCCATCGAATCAATGGAAGAAATGGACATCTCAATCATCAGATGATGAAAGGGAAATACAAGAAAATCAGAATGCATTGAGAGTTATTGCGTTAGATGCTCAATCGGATCGTCCTATTGGTGACACCATCACAGGATATACATTTCTACATCCTCCAACGATACATGTACCAGGATCAGTTGTGGTCTTTAGAGCACCAGACACGGATAAATATCCAGAGTATAGAGTGAAGCGTGTTGTAGGCTTGGGTGGGCAAATTGTTAGAAGTGGGTCAAGCTGGTTTAAGAATGAGAAGGTGCCGACTTTTGGTCTTTGGGTTGAGGGCGATAATCAGGAAGAAGAGATTGATGAATCTAATCAGAATGAGGTGGTGGAAGCAGTTGCATCAATCGACAGTAGGACATATGGGGCAATATCTAAGAACTTGGTGGTTGGTGTTGCTGAAAGAGTGGTATGGCCTCCTTCAAGATGGGGCTTGATACCTTGCATTACATCTCCTGTGCCTAGAGCTTGGTGGCCTTAGATATCTTTTGTGAGAAACAGAATGCCATGAATGTTCTTAACTAGTAACGTTACAACTCTCCTTTGTAAGAAAACAGTGGAAATGACATTTGTAATCCTAACCTAACCCTGACTCTTAATAAGTTTCATGAATTCATCTACTTCCATTATTTGAACACCCATCTCTTCTGCCTGTTTCGCTTTTTTCCCGCCTTTCTCTCCAACCACAACTATGTTTGTTGATTTACTAACAGTATTGGAAGTCGATCTGGCACCTCTTTCTTTTGCTGCATTTTGCGCTGCAGTCCGAGAAATGGGAAGGGTACCTGTGAAGACTATCGTCATATCTTTGAATGGAAAATCGACGATGTTGTTTTCGTTTGCTTCCACTGTAGCTTCTTCGTGTATTGTTAGTGCCTTGGTTAAATCTCTTGCAGCCTTTAATAGCGTTTTCTCCTTTGAGTAAGCCAGCAGTGAAGATAAAGCTACTGGACCTACTCCTTTGACTTTGTCTGTCTCGTCGTCTCCAGTAAGAATGACAAAAGGGTGTACCATATCATCTGCAATGTTAGACTCGTCAAAACTAGATGCATCCTCTAGTGCACTAAGAAAAGCATCTGCAGTTTTGTATGATGTTGCAATAAGCTGTGAGGCTTGTGTTCCTATAAATGGAATACCCAGTGAGTATATGAATCGAGATAATGTAACGCCTTTTGATGCAACATTTTGTATTGAATCGGCGAGATTTTCTGAAGATAGTGTACCCCAGCCTGGCAGCGCTACTATCTTTTCAAGCATTTCTGTGAAAACTAATGTTAATAAAGTAGAATAACGGAGGCAGACTAGAGTCAGCACACAATGTTCACCTTCTCTCTTGCCGGCATTTTCCTTTGATGCATCCCCACCAAACAAAATGAATAAATCTGCTGGGTATCGTATGATATCCTGCTCTATAAGCTGATGCAGTTTTGCTTTTGATATTCCTTTGACATCTAATGCAGTACGTGAAAATGCATACGCCATAGCGTTAACAGCACGTGGATGACACAACAGCTGCGGCCCAGAGCACCTCAAGACCTGCCCTGTTTCATCTTGGAGTAATTGATCGTCATCGCTTTGCATTTCCATGTTGTCATCATCATTTTTCTTTTTCTTTCTTATCCGCGGCTGCTTCGGTGAGCTTATGAATTCGAAAGTAGTAGGAGACCCACAAGCTGGGCAGTGCGAGGGAGGTTCGAGATTTATCTGTTTGACTTCATAATCATTTATTGTGCCTTCTATATCGTCATCGAATAATCTTTTCATAACTTGAGGTATCACGTCCCCTGCTCTACTGACTAGAATCGAAATGCCTGACATCACATTAATACTGTCAGCATCTGGGTCATCTCCAGGAAGTAGAACCTTCTTTGCAAAGTGAAAGTTGTGTAGACTAGCTCTTGATACCATCACTCCTCCCAGATCAACTGGCTGTAAAATAGCAACTGGTGTAAGTGCACCTGTTCTACCCACCTGAATGTCGATGTCGAGTAACCGAGTAACTGCACTCAATGGTGGGAATTTGTGAGCAATGGCCCAACGAGGTGTGCGGGATGAAGAGCCGCAAATTCTTCTGTCTTTGAAGTCTGATAGTTTGTAAACTACTCCATCAATATGATAGGGAGGCTTGGTTGATGATTCGGTAGATGCCGGTACTACATCTCTAGATGTCATCACACTGCGATGATAGTCCAGAAGTTTTGGTATGTCAGATGAATTGAACTCTTGAGCTGGTGAAAGGGATAAGGTCTCGGCAATAATTGGGCTTGGTACGTCAAACCCATAGTTAGCCAATGCTATCCGCATTTCATTCATGTCTGCACCAGCTATTTGAATGGTGGATGTTTCTCCATCTGTGTCGGAAACAGCGATGTCATAAGCAAAAAACCTTAAACGAGACTGCAGCCATCTCGTTCGTTCCAACTCTGCATCTGATGTAGGCTCTTTTGATCTGAGTAGTATGCCCGATGCAGCATTACGTGCATTCGAAAACGATGTTGCATTTGGATTCTTAGCTATCTCCTCTGAAAACTCTTCAAAAGATTGTTGTGGCAAGACTACTTCTCCACGTATTTCAATGATAGCGGGTGGATATTGTAACTTGTTTGGACCATCTGAACTTACTGTAATAGTTTTTGGTACAGTATATTGCTTAGTCTCGGTTGCGATGTCGGTACTCATCCAAGCAGCCTTTACTGCATCTGTAACATCTTCACCCTGAGATCCATCTCCACGTGTTGCTGCCCAGATAAATTTGTAGGTGCATTGATTATCAGTCATTTCCTGAAGCTCAAAACGAAGTGAAAGACTCAACCCATCAATCTTGGGCTCTGCAAAGATTTTGATTGGAAACTCAATCGATCCAGAAGCATCTCCCGATTGGTGCTGCTTTGCTGAGAGTAACAATCTTCTTACTCTGTTTAACCAAGCCACTGCTTCACCTTCATCCATGGCATTGTCTAGACTTTGCATTGGAGCATTTGTAAGATGCGGACGCTTTAATCGCTTTTTGGCAGGGCTTCTGGCTGCTTTCTTCTTGGTTTTCTTCACTGGTTTCACATCTTGTTCATTGTCATCAGCATACAACTGACCTACACGTCCACCGAACCGGGTAGTCTTTTCACCTAAACCAGTCTCATGCTCAAGAAGTGCCAAAAGATGAGGATATGCAGTGCATAGTTCGGCTTCTCTCCTAGCAAGAGCATCATATTCCTCATCACTGACTTCCAAATCAGTGCTCTCATTCGTATCTCTGCCGTAATAGGCTGCATCCAGCACCCGTATCCTTTCCGATAACCGTGAAAGCTCTTGATAGATGGATTTTTCTTCGCTACTCAGGCCTTTTATTGATGTGGATGTTGGTATCTCTGACGAGGCAGCTGTCGACATAAGTACAGAAGAAGCAGCAGGTATCCAGCTTGACCTAATATCATGTCGGGGAGCAATACGTGCACCGAACAGTACATGACGTGAAATCTTAGCCTCAGAACACATGATGAATGCAGCAGGTGCCGTTGGCCGACGAGCATGTTGCAACGTGCTCATAAAGGCTTTCATCCGGAAACCACAAAACTGTCTTGCAGCAGCACACCCATCAAACAGTGAGGCTAAGATTGCGATGAGCAGTTCAGATTGCATCACAGTAATGGAAAAGAGGGCAAAGGCCGCTTCAAACGTTTTGACTGACATTAAAGGTAAGTTTGTTATTTTCAAACATAATTACCTTTAGTATCAGACAGGTGAAGAAAGACAACCGGCCACAACGCTCTCTTCAACAGCTCTTCACCCATCACACAACATCACCCATGAGCTCTTCTCTTGGATTGATTGCGGAGCCTACCAGCACAACGCAACGCTTCTGCAATGGACGTAAGTAACTATGAAACGCGGCTGTATTCTAAAGACTATCTGGCAACGCATTCATACTTGCGACAGAGCACCACCAAACCCTCACAACGCATGCCCATTTCAACTGAAGTTGAGGATGCGGTTGTAGCTATCTCGGTAGTTCCCATATTCTCCTTGAGTTGTGATAGACAATTCTGTGTTTTGAGATCCATGGTGGCTGACTCTTACTAATGGATGCTAGAAAAAATTGTGTGGCTGATTTGAGTGTGTTTTTACTTGTCTGTTGGTGATGGAAAGCACAATAACAGCCTATGCACATGTAGTGATATTTTACGACGTTGCAAATGGAGAGGATCAGAACATTGTGAAATTACATCTCACATCTCTTTCACTTCTGTTACTTGTCTTTGGGGGCAGTAAGGATCTTGGAGTCGGTAGCATTGTCAGTCAAATTATGTATTTCGAGACATCATTATTGAGATAGATTACTGAACAAAGATGCAACCGTGATCTGCCAATCTCTCTCCTGAACGGCAAGATTATCACTGGTAACTCCACCTCCAGCAACCTGTCTTTTTCGATACATCTCCCTATCCTTGACCTTATCTTTGCTAAATCCACCCTCTGGCTCCCGAACACGGGGTCCTTCACCGGTGATTTGTCCTGTTCTCCCTCTTTGCTGTCGAAGAAGCTCATTCCGGTAGCCTTGCATCTGGGCGGCTGCTACTTCTGCCGAGACTTGATCTCGTTCCTGCAATTGAGTAAATATGTCAGATGAGATCAGAAATGATGCATACCTTGTAAATTAGAAGACAAACATGACTTACCCCCAGCATGACTTCAGTAGTCTCTTGCTTAAACTTTCGTTTAGTAAGAGCCATAGCCTTTTCAATATCTTGAAACTCCCTCTTCCGCCTCTCGGCATCTCTTTGCTCGGATGCAATCCTGCAAGAGAGCGACCTAGCATGTTAGCTCAAGATGAATCAATACACATATGTTCACAACTGTGCACACCTATCAGCAATACATCTCTCTTCATCTGCTCTTTGAGATTGTCTTATAACAATCTGTGAACGATTGGCTTCCTCGTATGCCTTCACTTTACTTTTCATTTCTTCGGCATTCGGTTCTTCATTTACAATACTGAATACTGCAAATGAAAAATATACAGATCAATGTCTTTTCAGTAATGAAGAATAATTCCTCAACTCTCTCCACTCATGTTTAACTCACTGATATCTTCCACTTCTTCAAGATAATGGTTGTATTCCAAAAGATTTGGGAAATCCTTCTCAACTTTATTGTACCTTGCATTGCAAAAACAAGCAAGACATGGTGAGAGCGATTTGAGAGACTGCTCAACTCCTATTAATGCACTCAGATGAAAGCCCAAACTTACACTTGCAAGATTCGTCTCCTCCATGTAGTATCCTTCTCACAAAGTACATCATCAAGTGTACGCGTAGATGAAAGTGTAACACGTTGGACAACCGTCTCGCAGATGGGGCAGGGAAAAGTCTTGCGGCGTGATAATTCACGTTCAACGCATGATGTGCAGCTGCAGACTATCGGGTTTAGAGATGTCCATCTTGACGAGCTAGAGTGGAAACAGAGAAAAAAACAAAGTCGAACTCACAACTGATGACCACACCCAACCGTTGCATTCGTCTGGAGCGTATTTTGTGTAGTTAAATTGGATACATCACCCTCAGACAGCCCGCAAATGGCACAGCTAAAGAAAGTCTGATCGTCGGCTGCATCGTCGGGCTCCATGTTTGCAGAGAGGAGGAGAGCTGAGAGAGCTGTGTCGGCAGAGCGAGCACGGCGTTTTATTAGCGCGCGGTGGCGGAAATACTCGTGACTGCGGTGTGGCATAACCGTGACTGAAAGATCCAACCCATCATACCAATCAAGCGCATCAATAGAATGGTGGCCTACTCCAAAATCGTCATCGCTGGCGGTGGTATCGTCGGCAACAGCATCTCCTACTATCTAGCTCGTCGTTATTCCGTTCCATGCACCATCATCGACCCAGTAGGCATCGCTCCCGCGGCCTCAGGAAAGGCAGGCGGTTTTCTGGCAAGAGATTGGAGCGATCACTCTCCTGTTGGTGAATTGCAAAGGAGAAGTTTCGATTTGCATGCTGAACAGGCTAAAGAGCTTGGTGAGGACAAGTTGAATTATAGACGGTTGGAGGCTGCAGCGGTTATGCTGCAAGAGGGAGGCATGGCAAGCAAACCGAGTGGCAAGAAGTTGGAAGGATTGGAATGGGCAGATGTGAATGTTCGAGGAGCTAACATACTTGGTGGGACGGACACTATTGCACAGGTGTGTACTCGTTTAATCAGTGATGTACACCTCTTTTATGAATCAAGTCATTTTCACTTCTGCTGACATTTCTTATCCCACGCTGCAGGTTCATCCAAAGAAGCTGAGCAATGCCTTGTGGGAGTATTCTCAACAATCAGTAGGGTCCAAACTTGTCATTGGTAAAGTAGTAGAAGCATTGTTGGACAAAGATGGTGCTGTATGTGGGGTTATACTTGAAGATGGAAGTACTATTGATGCAGATGCATTAGTTATAGCATGTGGGCCATGGACAGAAGCCGCAAGAAATTGGTTTGGGCCTGAAGTGAAAGCTAAGATACCACGCATGATGGGTGTGAAGGTGAGGCAATCATCATCTTATACAAAATGAATCATTCTAGTTACGAATCTCGTCATTCACGATGATTCCAGTATCATAGTATTCTTATTCCATCGCCACGAGTACTAAACCAAGCCGTATTCTTCAGTGGATACGGTGATCCTGAGGTTTATCCTCGCCCAGATGGTGACGCCTACATCACAGGCTTTCCAGACGCTGCAGTTTTGGTTACTGAATCACCTGGAAATGAAGAAGTACGACCTGAAATGGTTAATAGATTAATTGATGCAACAAAGAAATCATCGTCGGAACTCGGAGACGTACCTCCACACACAAAACAATCTTGCTATCTTCCAACAACTGACAATGGTATACCACTTATTGGTGAAGTTCCTGGAGTGAAAGACGCATTTATTGCTGCAGGTCATGGTTGCTGGGGTATATTGAATGGTCCAGCGACTGGCGAAGCAATAGCTGAGTTGTTGGTTGAGGGGAAAGTAAAGCATGTTGACTTGAAAAGGTTTCAGTTTAGCTAGAGTCCGTATCATGTAGAGTTTTACATAAGCATCATGATACAGTGGGTTGTGAGCACTGAAGATATATTCTGTAAAAATGTACTGCAATTTCGGTCCCTCAAAAGGGGAATGCTCGTGTATGGCAGAGTCCTCGCGGACCAACGTAATGTAGTATAAAATTTCAGTTATATTATTCTGTAAAAATGTGTGACTACTTCTTAAGCTTCCATGCCACTTCCAAAACAGCACTGCCCGACGACAAATATACTGACACACGGTTATCTACAACACCAGCTGCGCAACACTAAT
>JALLPI010000086.1:0-57011 GCA_036939935.1 Cyclotella atomus | reverse complement strand
CTCAGACTCGAATTATGAGCTGAAGTCCAAAGCATTCAAGACAGTCTCTCAAGACATGTGCTCCGAAAACTGGTCAAACTATAATTTCTCCGAAATTCGCCAAGATTCGGTCCCCTCAGTAAGCCTCACTACAACTGCCTGACATATTTTCTGACTATGATGAAAGACTGCTCATCTATCAGGTGCAAAAGATCATCAAAGATCAGCTCCACACAATACAATGCGCATCAATATCCCAGGCCAATAAGCTAGACCATCGACCCACGTAATCCATCATGTCGAGCCCCGAAGACGCAGACCCGCCCGCAATCAAATTCACCCGCAAACGAACCACCACCAAAACACGAACCGCCGCCTCCTCTGCACGCCGACGAAATAATTTGCCTCTCGTACACGCCTCCTCTGGCGGTGGAGATGTCGGCGGTAAAGATTCCCACTCGTGGTTTGCACGAAAATCCACCATGATGACAGATCAGCAAATTCGTTCTCATCTTGTGAGTGGTGGTGCAAAAACCAACAACAATAGTGATGGAGTTAGCTTTATTGGTGATATGATTGTGGGTGCCAAGGGAGAGAAGAAGAAGAGGAAACGGAGAGTTGGTCCTCGATTTGCCTGGGAAGAGGAGGATGAGGATGAGCAAGAAGAGGAAGCTTTTCGTCAAGATACTCATAAGATGATAGCAGCACCAACATTGGATGATATAATGGATGAAGAAGATGAAGTTGATTTGATGTCTCCTCTAAAAGTCAATAAAGCATTTGGTTCAACGGAGGCAACCAAGTCTTTACCTGCATCAAAGAAAAGACCAAGGAATGAGGCACTAGCTGAACTTGCAATCTTTTCTAAAACTGGAGAGTCTTCTGCCCCAACTGATGGCAATGCATCCATTGGTTGGAATCTCTTGAGAGTTTTAGGCTATCGATCTAGATTAGGTGTGGCATTAGTTCCTCTGCAGGGATTTGACAATAGCGACAAATGTTTATTGGATTCCTTGGACAAATCTTCAACTCATGAAGCTAAATGGCTTGCATCCAAGAGGCTGAGAGCTATTCATCTTCCAAGTATACAAAACTGTGGCACGGATGAAGATGGTCACGAGAACAAGACCAAAATTGTAGATGTTGGTGTAGACACCACTAGAAAAACAAATGTGCTCATTATACCACCAACCAAGATCAACAAACATGGTATAGGATACGACCCGTTCAAGAATGCACCAGAGTTTAGGGCATTCCACGAGCAGAGAAAACGCATGGCACTGAATCAAGGCAAAGAATATGGAGATGGATCAGCGGATAGAAGAAGGCAGCACCAATATTTGACGGATGATGTTAGCAGAGGTGCTCGCAGGCCATGGGAAGATGCCAAGGGCACTGCTGATAAAGATGACTTTGATGATGACAGCGAAGACAACCCACGCAGAGATGACAAGAATCAGACATCACATTACGCTGCCGATAGAAACTTTGAGCACTTGATTGGAACGAAAGCATCCAGTGGATTTGCATTAGAAGATGAAGATGATACCAATGTCTATGATTGTGGAGATTCACACAGTTTTCCTCAACGTGACAAGCATGATTCAGAAATGAGCAATTATGCCTTGGAAGTTCAGTCTCCTGCTGCATCCGATGAAGAGGACAATGTTGAATCTTCTTTGTTTGGAAATTATTCGCAAGGCAAAAGATCTAAATCGTCTACAAAAGAATCAGCTGGTGACGGTGGCAGCAGCAATAATATTGCAGATGCATGGAGTGCATGGGGTTTAGGTATAGGTGAATCTGCTGCATCCAAAGCTCTGACACAAGATGGTAAACCACCTTTGGAAGGCTTTGTTTTGGGTAGAAAAAAGTTTCTAGACTCACAATCCAGCAAGCAGGACAACTCAAATGGTGCCGATCGCTATGAAGGCCCGAAGGTACCAGCAGGCTATGTGCTGAAAAGACATGTGTTTGCAAAGGAAGATACGACCATGACAGGTTCCAACGATGCGTTAGACATAAATGATTGTGGACTGGGGTTGGATTTGCAAGCCCGTCAATCTCAACCCGAACAAAACAAATCGAAAGTCCCAAAAGTACTTCCTGAATCTGAGCCTCCAAAAGCAGCCACAAAGAAGTTACTTGCCAAGGATGGTACTGCCTTGAACTTCCATGCAGTGCGAGAATCAATGAAGAATAGATTTGTATCAGGGTCGACTTCTACCACACAAGATGGCTCACATGAAGTTCAAGTGACTTCTTCTACTAAAGCAAATGAGAAAGACAAAGACGAATGGGTAGATGTGACAATATCAACTTGGATGCCAGCACGTCTCCTATGTAAACGAATGGGCGTTGCCGTACCTACGAATTACGAGGGTGCGGATACCAATGCTGTGGTGAAGCGTAGTGGCGAAGAAGAATACTTTCAAAACACAATTTATGATCCAGCAGTAGCTAAACGACGTGAAAAAGGGAAAGAAAAGTCAGAAGTGTTTGATGTTCAAGATGATGCACTAGTAGAATCCAACTACAAAGGTGCTGTTCCAACTCGTCCAAACGAATCAATCTTTCAGTCCATCTTTGATAATGAGTCAGACTTGGATCTTTCAGACTTGGAGATTGTCAATGCTGACACTCTCCAACATGCTAGCGAAGTGAATGATTTCGATGTTCATGGTCGAGCTCGCAAGAAACGGCAGCAGATTGCTCTTGAGGAGGAGAGTAGTAAGCCAAAACCAGACGGCAATGCAGCAGTGTTGCCTCCTCCTGAACCTGATATTGTAGATGTCGCCAAGAGTAATCAATTGATGCCTCAGCCTGTGAAAGGGCCAAGTCCTCCTCGCAACTCGGATGATTCATCTTCGAATTCTGAACATAAACGGCGAAACAAACGTAAGCATCACAAACGACATTATAGTGAAAGTGACTCGGATGATTCGAGAAGAAGAAGGAAGCAAAAGCACAAGTCTCGTTCCAAAGAAAAGAAGGAGAAGATAAGATAAAGCTAACTATCTAACTGATGAAAACTTCTTTGAATCATATACTTGATCAGCACTTTTATATCACAGCTTCAAGCTATGAATAATCTGATTTATATCACAACATAGACTCAACAATCTAACTCCTCTCATCCCTTTTTTGTTGTTGAACACAGCTCCAAACTATGAACAAGCAATCAGCTACGAATTTGCGTGTGCCCGACGTCATAGCTGCATGCGCAGCCAGAGTTCAGATATTGTAAAAGTAGGATGATCTCTTGACGGGAGTCGAGTATCGATCATTTTCATCGGGAATGACATTATCCTTGAATATCATACTCCGTTTCTTGAATTGAACTGCAGTGTTGAAATTGACAAAATCATCAATGGTAGGAGAAGATGCATGGTAATACGTGATACAATTGCCGTGATATTTTCTCCAATCAGCACTCGATGGAGTCTCCCATTTCATCGCGGCACACGATACCCGTATCACCTCTTGATACAGGTCCTTCTCTCTGAGGTCCTCGACGGTGGGATAATATCCGTGATTGGCAAAGTAGTACAAATTATATTCATCATCGTGAACAACATTGTCGAGGAATGCCTCCGCACTCTTTTTCGCTTCCGGCACCACCGGCCTCTGAAACTCCATCTCATCACGGACATGACTATGAATGTCGTTGAGCCACGGAACCATGGGAGTGAAAATGACATGTCCGTCGTTTTCGCCCCACCGTGCGTAGTTTTTGACAAAGCAGTAGGGAGCAAGGTAAAGTTCTTTGAGTAGATGGTGGGCTTCGTACTCGTTGAAGTTGTCGACGGCGTGTTGTAGAATATGGTGGTTCATTTCATCGTTGGCTACGAGGGCTCGAATGACGTCGCCGATGTTTCTTACGTAGTAGACTAACGCCATGGTCGGATGGTTGAGAGGAGGATGTGGCTGTGCAGCGGTGGCTTTGAGCACTGTGTGTTCAATCGCTTGAAGAAGCAGACTGCTGCTTTTCTTCCGCTCTGCCTTTTTTCTGAGGTACCGATCCGGGCAGGGTCATTTTAAGAGATATTAGAAGAGAAAAATCATCACATTTAAAGGTAATTTCAATTCTCGCGCCATAAAAACCCCACAACCTGCTCCAAGCTAGTCCAAGCAACCAACACCAACCATGAGTCTCCGCGAAGTAGCCCAGCGAATCCAAGAGAGAAACAACGCCCTAGCCACCGAGCAAGCCACCCTAGAGCTCCTCCAAGATCAGCTCACCCTAGCTAAGAAACGATTGGCCGCCGACGAACTCGCCACCCAAACAGCACGCAAGCGCCTCCTCACCGCCACCCTCTCCCGGCACGGCCTCGAACTCTCCCTCCTCTCCCACCGCGAAGAATCATCGGCACTATCCTCCCAAACAATTCATCTCCAATCGTCCATCGATGCCATTCGCCTCAAGACGAACGAACTTCGAACCAAATTCCAAACGGAGCATGCTCCCCTCTACTCCTCGCATCTCACCACAACAACACTGCATGCACTCCAATCCGAATCGACATTGGTCTCAGCCCAAAAGAAGAAACAACGCCGAGAAGATAGGTTGCATCATTTGACATCCGAGACGGAGCGTCAACGTGTAGAAACAAAGAGGATGAAAGAGGAAACGAGTACGTTGAGGGGTGAGATCGAGGAATTGGAAAAGAGGGAGGAAGAAGAGGATGAAGAGATGGTTGGTGTTACTATGCAGATTCGACAGGTTTTGGCCAAGGTGAGTGTGCTTGATTATTCTGTATGGATTGATGTTGATGCATTCCTTGCTGTCTTGTGTAAATATCTACTGAAGCTAAAGTTTGTCGCGAGAATCTTGTCTCTGTTTCTTAGAAAATGATGTACTAACCTTGCATTATATTTCTCTCTGCTACCTTACGTACTCCTTATAGAAAACAACCACGAGGCAAGCTCTCAATAATGCCAGGGAGGTATTACAGACTGCTATTGAGAATAGAGACGAATGGAAATCCAAGCATTGAGCTGCAGCTATATGCTTGGTGCACGGAAGTTAGTAGCAGATTGGTTCTTCATAGTTTGGAGCTGTGTTCAGCATCAAGAAAGTGATGATGGCAAGTAGTTGGATTAGTCTACACACATCCATCCTATATTTCAGAATTAGCTTTACTTTTCAAATTGTCAGCCATCAAAGCGTCAAGCCACACCATATAGATACAGCCCTTGACAAATGTTATGAAACATGTACATTTACACATATAGAGCTTCCAAAATGTTATATATATATACTCCTAATAACATCTCGTTGAACAGAGTGAACACCCATTGCATATTTCACAGTCTACACCCAATTCTACCAATTCATAGTCTCCCTTGTTAACATCTAGGCTGCAGATTTCTTTTGATACCTTTGTTGTAAGGCGGGTATTTTGAGCTCGTAATGTCAAGAGACTGAGCTTTGTATCGTCGTCTAGATTGTCGGGTATTCCTCCTGTAAACACTGGATATTTGTTGAGAATGTTCAAGAGATGTATCTGTTAGATGATGTTAGAACCAAGTAAAATTAAGACCTACAAAGGTTGCACTCACGATTGTCATTGAGGAACAAACCCTTCAGTTTCCTCAACTGCACCAAACTCTCAGGAATAGTACCAGCAAACGCATTATTATTTAGATATAACAACCTCAGCTTGCTGTAATTCACCTGCGAAATGTCATTGGGCAACTTGCCGTAAAATTTGTTATTGGAAAAATCCAGCATGTAGGCGTTTTTAAGGTTCATGCCCGATGGTAGGAGGCCTGTCACTTTGTTTTGATATAGGCTGAACATTCTCCAGTTGTTTGGTCGGCGTGTGCCTACTACCGACGGGAAGGTGCCTGTTAAGTTGTTTTGTCCTAGATAAATGTCTGCACAGCAGGAAAAATGAATGCTGTCAGCACACACAAGTACATTCGCACTAGAGAAAATCACAATAAACAATACACCTACCCTCTGCCAAATTCAACTCATCAATTCTCTCCGATATAGTACCCTGCAATCGATTATCATTCAAATACAAATGCCTCAACCTCTCCAACCCGTACAACTCTTGGGGTATCGTCCCCTCAATCTCATTATTGGCCAAATCAATCGTCACCAAAGAGGGTAAGAATCCAATCTCACTAGGAATGGTACCCGACAGCTTCCTGGCCGGGAGTTTGATCTCGGTAACATGTACCATTTCAGAGGTGTAGTTGTAGGCGCAACGAACGCCGCTCCAACCGCAAATTTCACGGCGTTGGGTAAAGTCATTGGCGGCATCTTGGGGCATGAGGCTGCTGTAAGTGCTGTGCATTTTGGTAAGACTGAAGAAGACGACAGCGGTGGCGTATTGTTCGAAGAATTCGTAGAGGTTGGAGCTGGGGTTGCCTGAGAAGTATAGCCAGTGGAATGCGAGGGATTGGGCTGTGTCGGTTCGATCGAAGGGGGTTTTGCCCGAGACGAATTTGGCTGCTTTGAGCATTTCATAGTATTTTTCTGGCATGGTTGGGCCGGGAGTGGGTTTTAGAGTTGGTTTGGTAGTGGTTGGTTTTGGCGTGGGTGTAATTGGTTTACCTGATGGAGCATTGGTTGGTTTAGACGATGCAGTATTGGTTGGCTGAGGTGATACAGGTTTGGAGGTTGGTGATTTGGTAACTGTCTCTGTTATTGGAGCAGGAGTAACTTTGAATGGAGGCTCGGTAGTTACAGACTCGGTAGAATTGTCAATAGTTGGAAAGTAACTCGGTTGAAATGTTGGGTCGTTGTCGTGAACAATCGGTTGGCCAGTCGGAACATAGCTGGGCTCAGATTGAGCTTCAATAGGAGCACTAGTACTGACAATTCCAGAAGGCATGCCCACAGCCTTGTTGCCATCCTCTCGATTTGCAGGTCTGTCATCCTTTTTATTACTGGCAACTCCGGCAACAATCAGTAGAATCACCATGACACCAAATGCAAGAGTAGACAGCGGCTTCCAGTGCTTTTGCGCCTTCCTCTTCCATTTATCTTGCCTTGCAAACAACGGAGGATCCGTCCCATCAAAGGGGTTGACCGGCTCAAATGACGAATCGTCCTCGAAATGAACACTTCTGTGGGAATGAGATGCCGACTTTCTCGCCGTGGAATAGATGCTGTCGTGGTCCGATTCGCTCAAGACGCTGGCCACGTATCGATCGATGGCGCGAGAGTTGACGGTGCTGCTTGCCATGCTGCGGTTCTCCATTTCTCGGGCCGGGTAGTCTGGCAGGGAGAAGTCTTGGAGTATTTCATCTGTTATCTTTTTGCTTCGTCGTGAGGACGGCATGATTGGTGTGTTGTTGATGCGCTGTGGTCGCTACTGGTTAATTTGCTTTGAATTGATAGCTGTTTCTGTTGTCGTATTGGAGAGGTTAATAGAGGATGCTGGGCCCCGTCTCTTGTTTGGTTCGTTTATGCTGCTTCCTTTATGCGGAGGCTGACATTCAACGCATCAATTTTGTCAGTATTACCTCTATAGCTCAAACTCAACAATTTAAATCCTCACAAATATTGTTGTTTACAGTACGGGTAATCTAATAAATGAATTCATACTGACAGGTTGCGGGCAAGGGAAGTAGTCAATATTTTGTGATGATTGCCGGCGCCGCCGATGAACAAAGTACACCTTAAGACTCAGAGATCCAACGAGCTCAACAGTAACGCAGTCTTTATCAAGCATCTATCAGTAACCCAAGCAGCCAATAATCACCTCAAGACAGAAATGATTCGAAGAGCAATTCACCTGCAGCTCATTTTGGGGGTTGCGGCAGCTGCCAATGTGGCCACCACCAAAACGATTGGCGATGTAATGAACGAGGTGAGCCATATAGGCAATATATTCACTGGCTTCGCCTCCAGATATCAGTCTATAACAAAACTCTTATTCTCTTCAAACCTATGCAACGCTACAACCGAAACAGCAACTACGCGGATCATCCGACCACAGAAATCTAAAATCCAACGACGAAATCCTCAAACACATGCTCAAAAAGGACTTTTTCGACATTAAAGACGAATGCCTCAATCCAGAAACAGGAACAATCGGCAAATGCGACATTCGCAAATTCCCCTACTGTACAGGAGACAAACCCAACATTTGCTTCAATAGGATCAACCGGCAGGATAAATTCTGGCTGGATAAGAATCCATACTATTATATTGATTATAATAGGATTCATTGTTATCCGGATAGGATTAATAATGTGGATTTTTCGTGTAGTAGTTGCTCGCCGGGGAGGTGGTGTATGCCTGAGGGTAGATGTATTTTTGATGACTCGGAATATAAGTGCTGGTGAAAAAAGATTGAGAAGTGATGATTCTGCTGGTGTCGTTTTGGGATGCTTTATTTGCATGTTTTGAATAAGTATAAATTATGATAACTCGACTATCTATGCATTGTACTATGGTTGTGCTTATTTATGTTCAATGTATGGATTTGGGCAAATACTTTCATTGGCTCACACATGATGATGGCCTGCATTTTGTCGCGAAAGAGGTCATTGTTTGAGAACTCAGTTTTTGATCCACAGCTCTCAAGTATCAAAAATGAAAATCTACATCAACACCACGGAATGAAATGCAAGCTAAAGAATGCCCCCAAAGCAACCCACCCCAACATCAATGGAGTTAAAAATCCCCACACTGGATAACAAGCTCTAACCAACAAGAATGATCCAAATAAACCACACACAGTCATTGCAGGAATAACTCGAGGACAGTACACATCCCAAAAGGCAGATGAACACGCTGATAGTTTAGTGTTGGCAAGCTTTCGAAACTTGATGCATGGTAGATATATTGTTAGATAGGATATGAGCGCAGCGTTTATTGAGAAAAGAGTTATGGATAAGTTGAGCACTGGTCGTAAGATTCGTTCGTCGGTGAGTATTGTGTGGAATAGTTGGGTGTACCGTGCGATGAAGTAGGCTGAGACTGCCCATGCAACTGATGCAGGAAAAAGCGATGATATGATGAGTAACTTGAGATTTGATCGGAAGTGTTTTTGTTGTCAATCACAACACTTACGAGCATGCAACTTGTCTGATATCCTTTCCCCTCTCGAGCGTGATGGTGCCTGATTCAGAGCATCATCACTTTTAGTTCTCGTAGCCTCTCCATCGCTGTCAGCTACTCTTCGATATGTTGCCATTGTCTTATGCTTTGGCAGGCTGTGGGTGGCACTGCTTTTCCGTGCTTTGGCCGACGACGGCCGGCGGCGATGGCGATGCTATCTACCTCTTTACGCTCATTTCACGTAGAGGTTGCATATTGATGCATCTCGCTACGTAGATAGATACGTGGAATCAGCCGCAGCCGCACATGTATCAGATACTTAACTAACAACAAGCTGTCTAAACAGTAAAAAGCCCTACGATATCTACAAAGCCGCACCTTCACCATGTTCTCAACCGCAGTTCTGAGAGGGCCTTTGCCGCACACGAGGCGTTCTCTCGCAACGTTCACCTCGACTTTATCGTCGGTACACGCACCAAATAATGAAGTACGCGCTTCTTCTCCTCGGGGGTATTCAACAGTGCAACAGCAATTCTGCCATTCACTAGCCAACATCACGCCACGAAGCAACAATCATCATAAACAAATAATCCGCACGAACTTCTCCCCATCGTCCTTCTCCGCCCTGCCACCAGACGAGGAAGAAAAAGAAAAGAATCGTGTTGCATCTCTCTCAGATTATCAAAAGGAAATGGAGCTACGCAATCTAGATGCCGATATAGCTCGTCTTCAGACGTTACGGGGGATCAATACTGGAGAACTCTACACAATGAGGGGTAAATTTAAGATGCTATCTCGAGATTACGGAATGGGATTTTTGGCTTGGTATTGGACTGTTTGGTTTGCTACTGCTGGGTTGACGTATGCAGCTGTAGAATTCGGGGGTGTGGACCCTATTATGGTTATGGAAAAGGCTGAGATGTGGTTAGGGTGGGAAAGTGGTGCTATCTCGGGGAAGGTTGATCCTACTTTAGGACAATTGGGTCTGGTTATTGTGTTGAATGAGTGTTTGGAGCCGGTACGATTGCCTATTGTTGTGATGACTACCAAACCCGTTGTTAATGCATTTCAACAGAGTTAATGTCTTCTTAAAGCTGGGTGAAACTGAATATAGAGTTCTATGGTTGATTGTTGATGTAGGTTGATATGCAGCTGAATTAATCAAGTAAAAATCGTGTTTGATGTCTGTTCTACTTTGACTGCAACTATGATGCATCTTAAAAATATTTTACTGCATTCGTCAACCTGAATCCCATCGTACTTTTCAGGCTTCACCAGTAAAACAATAGAACGTGCTCTTCCATTAACATTCGGATGATGAAGATTCATTCGATATCTTGCCCCTCAGCCAGCTAAACCACCCCCTCTTTGCTTCATTCTGTTGTTGTTCTTGTTTATCCAACGAGTCTCTAACTGCATTCAACTGTTTCAACTGCTCCAAGTAAACTTTTCTTGACTCCTTGTTCTTTTCTGCTTGAATCTTCTGTTGCTCCCTCTCCTTCTGTAATTGTTCAAACTCTTCCTTCAGATTAGTTTTGGGGTTTGATGGATACTTCATAAATTGGAAGTAGTCTGCGCTCCATCTTTGGACTGTGGGTTCGTTGTAGGCTATGGATGCAACGATGGGAATAAGGAGATAAATTCCAAACTTCTGTGCTTCGAGGCGTAGACCGGCGCGGCCGAGGACCATGATGATGCTATTGGTGAATACTATACAAAAATGATGCTGACGAAAAGACGTGATGAAAACGCGTTTGACCGACGGAAGCAGACGCCGTGGGTGGTCGTGTGGTTGTGGGATCGATAGAAGAGGAGGTGTTGTGGTGCTGACGCCGGATGAAGTGACAAAAAGTGATGAGTAAAACAGGTAGATGAAGATGGCGACAGTTTATGAAACTCCTGAAAAGCGAGGAGCGAGCGCGAAATCGAATATTGAAAGCGAAGGCTTGAGAGTAGAATCGTCAATCAACTTCCTTGGTCCATGATCATAAAAATCCTAAATGCAGTTGCTAGCAGCAGCTCGCTGCTATTTGCAGCAGTCATTGCAGAATTAATATCCATCTACATCATGAATCAAAGGATGCATGAGCTAGAATCATATTCAATGGGCCCTCCGCCTGACGTTTGGTTAGGCTGTACAGAAAGTGAACTTTATAGCTACCTAGAGTCTTTGGGTGAAGATGGGCGAAAGGATTATCTACGCATGAATACAGTTGATTTGTGCCCATACATGTGGAGTTATATGATACTGTTCGGATCTTTGCTAGTCCGTCAATGTAATAAGGCAAATATATCCAAGAACACAGCAATGATATTTCCACTAGCCATGGCGATGGATTTGATAGAGTCGTTTACTTTTAGGTACGCAACAGTGCAATTTCCTCTCCATTTGGGCAATGAACTTGTACTGTTCGCTTCTATCGCAAATCGATTGAAGTGGCTTGGAGTTGGCATTGGCTTAACTCTTTTGGCAGTGTTGTTTTTGAAGAACCTTTACTCTACGAAGATGTTGAAATCGTCATGATACGTTTCGGAGTTGACCCACACTGTAGCGATGTAATAATCTCTAATCACTAATCATCACAGAGCTCACTGAGTTGCTCCACAACACGTTCGCTCCATACTGCGGGTCTTCTAAAGAAGCAGTGAAGTTCTTCTACAAAGCCCAAGTCGGCCATATCTTGAATAAAAGTAGCATCTCTTATCATTGATTCATGCTCATGACATTTCCTCAAATCCAAAAGTGACAGAATGCTGCTTTCTTTTACTGAGCTCAGTGCCCGAGTCAATGTGCGTCCACTTGACATTCCAGCACCTATGCTTCCTCCCTCTGGATTCAACTGTCTACAAGAAAAGAGACGCAATTCTGCCAAAGAATCACTCCTTTCTCGCAATAGCTTTGTGATTCCACCCATCGTCAGTTTGGTACAAAAACTGACATCGATAGAATATAATTTAGGTAGCATGGAAGATATTGATTCAAGACTTGCATCGGTGATACGGCGCAGATACCGCAGCTGAAGGTGAAGTAAATGGCGCAGGGATTGGGTTACGCCTACAACGAAGTCATCTGAAAGTTTGTGGCACTCGCTTACACAGAGTGACCGGAGATGAACGAGTGAAGAAAGCTGGGCAGCGCTTGAGTTTTGAATGCCATGGCAGCCCCAAAGGTTCAATAGAATGATCTGTTTCGGAGTCTGTTGAGCAATGGAAGTAGGCACATCAATCAGGGACGGTCTGTGACGTTTATTTGACGATCTTGAAAAATCTTCGTCAACTGGTGGATCTTGATCTTCAAAACAAATATGATTCAATCTAATGCATCCCCAAAATGTAGCTTGCACCAACTTTTCACACCTTGAAGTAATCACATCCACACTTTTGTTTGTCCATTTGTAGTTGTCTCTGGCATGAAAAACTTCCAACTTTGTTAAGTTGCTTCCGATAGCAATGCCTGCCTCATCGTCCAACTGATGAAGAAAAGACACGTCCAAAACTCGTAGATTGAGACATGACTGAGCTAGATGAACTACCCCTGCATTCGATATATGACGCAGTCCTTTCATGTACAGCACCTCTAACCTTGGCCCAATAAATGTTGATATAAGATGCAGAGTCTCGTCCGTTATTGTGGCGACACGGCTGATATCCAACCGCTTCAGTTTCCGAAGATGCGGCAACGTTGGATGAAGATCCATCAAAGGTCGAAGTGGTAAAAAATCATTTAGCACCAAGGACTCCAATGATGAATGTGAATGAGCCAGCAAACCTCTCAGCAGCTCACGATGTGAATTGTTACCTTGTTCTTCATTCGATACAGCTGGAGATTGAGGTATAAATGATGGAGACATGGATGCAATGTTTGGTCTGGTGTTTGCGTTTGGAAGAGTGTCCTTTGGAAACAGTGTTGTGTCATTCACATCGATTGTGACTGCAATTCCAGTGTCTTTGACAATATATCTCCATGAAGTGCAAATTAATTGGCATTTGGCTCTTTCTCTGACAGTTAGATATGGCAAGATTAGACGTAGTGTAATTTCAGATGTGTTTTGTGCTGTGTATGATAAGCTTTGTTTTGAAGATTGTACATGAAGAGAGGGTGAGATGCTTGTCGAATTTGTTGACAAGTCAGGTGTATTTTCTGGATGATTACTGGCTTGACTTGTGATTTCCGGCTGTTCCGTGCTCGATGTGGAAAGTTGCTCTTCTTCGTTTTCAGCTTGGAAACGAAAGAGAGCATCTTGTCTCTTCAGTATGACTCGATCATGTTCAGCAAAAGTTGATGTGTACACTCTTGAAGTTGTGCACGCAAGCTTTCTCCCTTCCGAATGTTTTGCGTCATTACTCCAATAGTAATCTCTAAATAGATACTCAACTCGTAACAGCTTGGTTGTACCTGAGCAAGGGTCTCCAAAAACTGCGTTCATAGATTTGCCGTCCATCAGCGCAATTTCATTCTTATTGCCGATATTGATACACGGTCCGCCTGATTCCTCGTTGTCTAGACTGTATTCATGGCTAGCAAGTGCAGCCAGAAAGGGAATTGCATCTCTTATATATGGTATGAAGCTCTCTCTTTCTGAGTAGTCTACCAATGTGCCGTCTAACAGTCTACGGCCTTCGGCTGGCCCATAGGAGGCTGATAAGATATGAATTGTTGTGCGTTGGATTGAAGTTATTTGTGCTGTTGGCGTTTCGTCTACTGATGAGGTCTGTTTGTGCTCCATTCTTCAATCAGCTTACTTAGGAATTGCAAGACAATAAGGTCCTCGGGTTAATAGATCTCTCGCTGCAGGCCGTTTGATTGAATGAAAAGAGGCAACTTTTTGGCACACGCACAGCCCTGGGCACAAGGTCTGTTGCGATGGCGGCGGCTGCGACGAGATGGCTGTGGGCAAGAATAGAGAGAGAGCTATCGGGCGGCGATGTGAAAAGAGGGCTGGTCTTCAGTGGTATTGATATAACATTTTTATCGTTATTTAAAATATGGTATGACACAAAGAAAGTACGGACCTTATTTCGACCTCCACCGGCCAACTATGGTAACGGCCACGCCCAACGCCAATGACCAACAACTTCCTCCTCAAATGAACGCTGCAGCTGGCTTGCTGTCATGGTTTCAAAGACGAAACGCAGCGTAACTGCAGTCACCTTTTGCACTTTGTGTGCCGTGTACCTCGTGAATGTAACAATAACGATTTCTTCCATAAAGTCAGCACCTGAACCACGACAACTCCAACCACTTCCACCGAAGAAACTAAAGCCTGATGAACATAACAGAGAATTGCGTAAAGATGTCATAAGATCACCATATTATCCAGTACAGCTACCCACTTATACTGCTGAATTGGCAGCTCAAGCGGTCCGTCCAGCTCCATTTACATGCGGTGTCAAAGACGAGTCTGCAATAGATCCGTTGACACAACAAAGGCCCATGTTTTCCTTTGTGCACATTTACAAGACTGCAGGATCCACCATGCGAGAGTTCTTTTCAACCTATGCCTTCATCTGTCGCAAGGGATGGATGTGTCTAAAATGTATTGATTTGAAAGCAAGTTCTATTAAGTCAGAAGGCAATTGGAAGAATTGTCAGGTAGAACATGCTGTGGATAGAAATGGTAAGATAGAAAGGATTGGGGTAAAGCGTAAGCTGTACAAGCATGTCAACAACCCAGTATTAAGGGATAAGTTTGATCTGTTTGGGGGTCACACGAGGATAGGTGCTGGCGATAATGTCTTGAATAAGGTCGGAGACATACATCCAGTTCGACATGTTGTATTTCTACGAGATCCAATGGATCGTTACATCTCTGGAGTGCTTTACCAGAATCAAAAGAAGAAGAAGGGATGGGTCTCGGCTGACTTTGCAAATCTGATTAAGGAACGAGTGCTCGGTAGTAGAAACGCAGGTGATTATTGGGATAGAAGTTTGAGCTACCTCCTCACTCCAAGCCAAGCTGAAGAAGTTCAAAGCATCAAGTCTAGCTTCATTAAAACGAATACAACGGAACAATATGCAGAGTTTAAGGCAATGACAGTAATCAACAATTTGATGCAGTATAACGTCATTTTAGGTATGACAGAACGCATGCCACAATCGATGGAAATACTGAAACATGTGCTAATGGCAAACGCCAGCAAAGAACAGGAGGCATTATTGGATAAAAAGGCAACAAGTCAATCGTTGAATGTGTCAAAGAAGGGAGGTGTTACTACGTCATCTGTGCTTGAAGAACTCAAGAAAGATGCAGAGTTTATGATTGAGTTTGGTGAATTTGTCAAGTATGAAAAGATGATTAATGATTTTGCGATGAATATGCATTTGATGCAACATGAGCAGGTGGTATATCAATCCAAGCTGACGCTGTAGATAAATTTTTTAGGTAATAGGAAAGTATGTTGTTACTGAGTGCACGCCTTTCAACCCAAGCAATATCTGTATTTCAATTACAGTATGAGTGATTCGATACAACATTTATTCGTTATGGTATCAATCTCTATAATGCAAATCAATACCTCCCTAAGCACGCTGAGTACTGTGCGTAATACTCTCGCCATTCTTCAAGTTGACCATTGCATCAATGACATTGTTGGTATCGTAATAGCCATCAAGGTTCTCAGGAATGTGGTTCATTTTCCAGTCCAAAAAGGCAGGCATGAATGCTATTCCAAAGTAGACACAAGCTAAAGTTGGTGCCAATGCAGCCGCCTCACCGCCTGGTGCATAAGCGATCTGAGATAGGTTTTGCATCGAAATCATCGAGAGGTATGTGAAAAGACACAATGCTTGAAACATATGATTTCTTTCTGGAACGTTGGAAGTCTTGTGCAAAGTTCTGCTAAATCCAATTGCTCCAGGGAACATTTGCAAAACACCTACTGTAATCGAGATCTCGGGAAAGTAGATCACTACATAGACACCAGGTGAGATAGGCTGAGGCAGTGGCCCTTGACCAAAGTGGTTGAGACTGTAAGCACCAATTGCCAACTGAGTAAAACCAGCAAGTATATAGAGACCGTTGTAAGTTCTAGCTCTTCCTCTGAAATAAGATCCGCCACGGTGTTCGGGTTTGCCTTTCTGAATAGCATACATACTGAAGGCCATGAACCCCAGGCTTCCATGAATCCAATTGCATATGCAACCAAGGCAAGGAAACTCATTGCTCCCATGAATCTCACATCTGTAGTGCTTGGATTTTATACAGCTGGAACGAATGGGTTGGACTCAGGATCAGACATGGCGCCCAAAACAAGGCCACTCAGACCTGCAGTAAAGGGCAACCATGCCATTTGAATGACTCCAAAAGCAATTGAAGTCAAAGTAGAGTTGCCAATATCCAAGATTGCTCCAGAGTACCCAACAGCCATACACACCGTACCAAAAAAACGCTTGCACCACCGCAGCAATAAGATTTGCAAGAGGCAACCCAGCATTGATGCAGATTGCACGACAGCGAGAGCTGGTTGACAACAGCCTCCCTGACCAATCAACGTAGACGTAGAAGCGGCTCTTCTAACGAACACAAGACTCTCGTTATCTCTTTGTCGCCTGTGTTGTTTGCGTCTAAAGAGAAGCTCCATTGCAATGGTACTTCTCTATGTTACGTTGAGAGTTTAGCATACTTTGACGAAGATGCGTCTACCGTTTGTTAGGAGAGACCGCAGTATCCTATCCATTCATTACTTCGTGAATGCCAAAGGTTACGGATTGATGATTGTATGTTTGGGCCGTCGTGTACAGATAATGGAGACTATTTCGACCAATTACTATGAGCGGAACTTTCAATGTGGAATTGGCTTCGTTTATTTGTATTAGTTGCCATATAATCGTGGCATGTGGCTATCAATCATCTGTCGAACTGCTTGTCGGGAAGCTTTGAAATATATAGGACTAAGAGCTGAGAGAGGCCTCTGATTTGCTTGATCATGTTCATGTGTTAGTCGGGGGTCTGCTTAAGCGTCAAGCTGACAGATGTACAAAGAGAAACAGATGCCATCAGATAAAACTGGTACATTCGTATCGGTCATTGCAACAACAACTGAGAACTGGTTTGGCAGCAACTACTATGAACGAATATCGTGCCTACCTGCACATCCAGTTTGATCTAAAAATTTGCTCTCTAATTTAGAATTTAAATTTAAAAATGAAGAACTGTTCGAGACTTTGAGCCTGTTATAAACACATCGTTGAATATTGTACAAAATGGAAACATCACCTCCTGTTCGGGCTAACCCTAAGCCAAAGGGCCTCACTGAAGACGAAGTCGAGGAATTGCGACAAGCATTTTGTCTTTTCGGTTAGTGTCTCGGTTCTATTTTTGGTTAGTCGTGTCTCTTGTTACACCGACCTAACTCTCTTTCGCATCAAGACACGGATGGCAGCGGCACTATCGATCCTAAAGTGAGCGCTATCAAGACGATTGTATCCCATTCCATCTCGTTTCTCACTCACTTGAATAAACTCTTTGTCATTCACTCCAGGAGCTTAGAGCTGCCATGCAATCGCTCGGCTTCGAGGCCAAAAATCAAACCATATACCAAATGATCAAAGATATTGATGTAGATGGATCTGGTGAAATTGATTTTGACGAGTTCCTCCAGCTCATGACAAGCCGTCTTGCTGGGAGTGATACGAGAGAAGATATTGACAAGATCTTTCAGCTTTTTGATGACGACAAGACTGGATACATCAGCCTTCAAAATCTCCGGCGAGTAGCTCATGAGCTGGGCGAGCAGATGAATGATGCCGAGTTGTTGGAGATGATTGAAAGGGCGGGTGAGTTGATTGTTTCGTCGCGAGTTCTTTCGCGGAGGAATCCTCGTCGCTAAAGCTCTTTTTTTATTTGGTGCTCATTCTTGTATTTTACAGACTTGGACCAGGATGGTCAAATCAGCCCAGATGAATTCTTTAGAATCATGACGAAGAAATCGTTCGATGCGAGCTTTGCAGATCTCAAGCTATGAATCAGAGCTCGACATCAAGAACTCCTCGAACCTTAGTTGATGCTAGCACAGCTGTTGATCTATCATCATGAGCCAGCACTTTGTTTCATCTGACTGTATTGCATCAAATGCATATTCATGGCGTAATCATTAATCATCCGTTCATACTTGACATACTCATCAAACACTGGCATAAAGTCCGTATCTTTCTTTAGCTCTTCAACGACGGACGCTGTAGAAACTTTATTTGATTTATTATGTTTTGTGCCATTGGTGTATCTCTCTAGTTGTTCTATTTTCTCTTCACTGGCAAGTGCCAGCAGCACGTGTTTCAGCATCTCCATGGACTCATCCATGCGTTCGGTCATGCCAACAATAGCATTGTACCTTGCCAAGTTATGAATTGCTAATAGGGCTCTAGTTTTGGCGAATTGTCCTTTGGGAGTCAGCCCAGATGTTGGAGTAACTTCAAGCAATTCAGATTGATAACTCTCAAACTCTTCGGCCTGTTCAGGAGTCAACAAATAATTCGAGCTCTTATCCCAATAATCATTAGCTGCTCGGCTACCACGAACACGTCCCTTGATCAAATCTACAATCTCTGCAAGATTGTCGTTATCTCTCTGTCTTTCATACAATATGCCAGATACAAACCGATCCATTGGATCGCGTAAAAAGACAATGTGTCTTACAGGATGAATGTCTGATTTCTTTTCCAGTACGTAGTCACCTGTCCCGATTCTAAAATGACCTCCAATTATATCAATATTGTTTTTTGGAACAGTATTGTTTACACTCGGATATTGCCTGTCTTCCATACCTTCCTCTTCCATCACATTGTCTCCACCTATCATGACATTCTTGACTCGGCATGGCTCCCATTCACCTTGGGATTGGATGGAGCTTGATTTTACCTTTACGCATCCAATCAAGCACATCCAACCTTTATGACAAACATAGGCGTAGGCGTGGAAGAAGGAGCGTAGTGTTGATCCTGCAGTTTTATATATGTGAACGAATGCAAAGAAAGATTGCTGGTGTGTCAATGGATCAGCTATTGCCTTGTTGGGATGGCCACATGTCCACGGAGCTGGGCGGATGGCCTGTGCCGCCATTTCGGTAGTGTATATTGGCATTTCGTGGTCAGAGTTTGATGAGCCGACATCGTGGTGCGAATCACTTTCTCTTGATACTTTGTTTGAGGGTGCAGGCGGTTGCAGAAGAGACTGATGTTGCACTAGATCCAACGAAGATACGAGGAATGATGCACTCAGTAGATACACAACCGCCACAGAGAGGAAGCTCGCAACTATGGCTCTGCGTTTGTTGGCTGCTGGTGGCTTCATTTCCCTGAGTGGAGATTGTTGACGGTTTGTTGCTCATCACCAACTGTTGGTTGTTTGGGGTGGTTTTGTTTAGTGCTCCGAATCAATACAAAGGTGTCCAAATGCTATAAAGAATCTTATTACCTTTACGGTTATCAATTTTTTGATGTGGGTCCATTTGTCGAAAATCCCGCTTGTGCCCGCCAACGGCGAGCCAAAAACCAACAACAAGCAACAAGCAACGAACTCTGACCATGACGGCCGCCGGCATGAACTCCTCCCAAGCATACCTAGACGAAGAAAAGGCATGGGATGATGTGGCCGCCCTCATGAAGGAGCTGGTATCCAACACCGAGGCCTACGATGACCACCTACAGGCAGAAATCGACCAAGGCAACGCTCTCAACGACAGCCTCTCGAACGAAAAGCAGTCACTCCACAGCCGAGCCCAACAGATCAGCTCCACCATCAACGCCCAAATCGAAGAAGAAACAGCAGCCTTCGAATCTGAATCAAACGAACTAGCCACCCAAATCCGCACGGTCCAATCTCTCGAACAAACACTCGAACAAGAAAGCAAACGCTTCGCCCACTTGACGGCAGAACAAACCAAAATCCAACAATCGATCGATACCTACAAATCAGAGGCCAGCGACGAGGTAAACGCCATAGACGAGATCGAAATCTCGCATATGAAACAACTCAAGAGGAACCGTCGAGCCATTAGCATGTACGCTCAAATGACGAATATTAAATGGGATTATAGTCAGACGGACGTGTTGGCGGGGGAGGTTTCTTTGCCTAAAACGTTTGAGCATAGGAGGTTTTGTGTGGAGAAGGATTTGGGAGAGGTGGAGATTGCCGAGAGGATTTGGGGGATTATTGAGGGTTAAGACTTTTTTGTGCCTGGGGATATGATGTGGGGTATTATGTATTATGTTGGCCAAGCTCTCCATCACCATAGGCAGGACGTGTTCTTGAGAGTGACTAAAATTTTAATGCAGGTCGTGAAAAATGAAAGCACAATTCATAGATCTTTGTCATATTGTATTCATTTGCAAAAGTAGTACACTTTTCACTCAGTGTTACATTTAGTAGGTAGAGTAGTATTATCGTCATGATTATTAGAGGTCCTCGGCCTTCTTTGGTTCGAAATGAGAGTGACAGTTTCTCTCAAGTGATGGACAGAGATTGCCATGGTGAATTACTTAGCTTTCAACATGATGGGACCAAACCTTGAAAACTTACTTGAGATGTAACCAGCAGCAACTCCAGCACGTGACGCACATTCAAACTCGCCGAGGTCCAAGTAGATGACAGGACATATCTAAACAATTTGTTATGAGATTATATTATTATATCAGACCACTACAATACAGCTCAACAATAAACGATCTTTGCAAGTCCGCTATTCAGCCATTCACTACAAACTTTCAGCTCATCCCCTCTTCAATGTTTCAGCAGTAAGAACCCAATACTTGGTGCCCAATTGCAAACCAAACGGGTTTGCTTCAGTGTCAATAGCACCGGCAACAAACTCTTCTTGCAGCACAATTCTACCCAGCACGAAATCAGGTGTGCCATTTATGCAGTCTGGCGATAGATAACGATGAGGACATCCACTATGGAAGGCAAGATAAATGCGCTTTCCTTCTCGACTACGACCAGTTGGCATGAACAGACCAACGTCTCCAACTTGAAAGCTTGTGTGGCTTATTTTGTCGCATTGCTTTTGCTCTGGCGGGGTCGTGCCTGACTCTGTTTGAGTTTTCCTTAATTCAAGAGCTTCAATCTTAGCCTTTTGTAATTCCAGCTTCAATGCCGCCAGCTCAGACTCCATGGACGTTACTCTTGACGCATGTTCTTTGGATTGCTGTTCTATTTTTGCTGAGGTATCACTGTCGATGTAAGATTTGGGTGGTTTGCAACCTGCACGCTCAAGCGCTTGTCGAAGGACAGCATTTTCATACATTAGTGTTGCACAATCGGCAGTATCTTGATTTCTGTGAGTTGGAGTGTCTTCTTGGCAGATAGTCTGCATAATTACATCGTTGCCACTTGCTTCTACGGCACTTACAATGAGCGAAGGATTCTCAGGAGTATTGGAAAGGACCTTTGTTACATCCATTGAACTTTCTTCTTTTGACGTTGTGTGTTGCTGGACTGATGGGCATTCTGTCAGAGTTGACGTGCTGCTCGCAGCTCATTCATTGTTACGACTGCCCGTATTTTCTGATTCAACTGATCCTAAACCAAGACCAGTTAGTTCCTCACCAACGTTTGGCAGTGTTTCTAACTCTGTCATATCAGGAAGTGGTGGAGAAAATGTGGGTGGCGACGTTGCAAGAGTCGGTGCAAATATGTTGTAGAAAGCTGGCATGAGGTGCCTGCCAGGACCCTTTAAGAACCTCTCACGCAGCTTGACTTCATCTGCCCTCATAGAGTCAAGCCTTGCCACGAGAGAAGATGCATTTGATTGAAGTGCAATGCAATAGGTTCTGCGTCTGCGAATCTCAGTGAGGAAGTCATTGTATGCTTTAGGAAGCCCCACAACACATTCAAGATGCTCAATGTCTGAATTTTGCTGCGTTAAAGCATTTCTAAGGACTGTGACACCAGAGCTTGCTCGAGCAATCGATGATTGAACAAGACTGATTTGACGCAGTCTGGATTTCATCCTCTGCATTGCATTTGTTTTGCTATCCGCAACTCGCTTCGATAGGTCTGATAGAATCTTGTCGTCTTCTTCCATCGATGGAATGATTGATTTGGCAGATTGAGACATTGACTCTAGCTCAGAAAATGCCGAGTTGGCCCCAGACCCCCCAGATCCCAGCTGAGAGGGGTCTGAATCACTTTTGACAGCGGATGAAACAATCTTAACTGCCTCAGTGTGATTTGATATCAACGTGGCCAGCCGCTCTACCTGTGCATTGCGAACACGAATGCCTACTTCTTCAACTTCTGCAAACAAAGTTTTTACTGCTTCTTCAGCGGACAAGTCACTTTGAGTACTCTCATTCCAGCTTGCCGTGGTGCCCAGGGCACCTACGAAGGCAGCATCCAGTTCCTGAAATGACGTTGCCAATCGTTCGTGAGCAGTTCTGCATTTATTCGCCCATGCCTTTTCCTGATCAATGGGTACCGCATCAAGCAAGGATTCCATCACCCTACCAGCCGACCTAGCGGCGGAAACCAGTGAGGGATGCAGCGAGATGCTGCCAAGTGACTCATTTCTGCCAGTCCCATATACAATCATGCTAGAAACTGCCCCCGAGCCTTCATCCGCATTGCAACTTTTCCAAGCCAACCTCGAATCGAATTTGTTCAAAAGAGTTGTATGGGCAGCTGCAGCCACAGTATACTCCTCACTAAACTGATTCCTCTCCCTCGCAGCACTCGAACGATGATCTGCCAAATTGGACACAGCCGCCCTCAGAGCTTGTGCAATCACAGCCTGCTCCGCAATGCACTTTCTACACGCGGCTAGTCTCAAATCGGCTCCATCGGCATAGGCGCGACCTTTGGCCATGTCTAGCATGAATTGTCTTTCGTATACATCCAACGCCATCCGAAGTGGAGTGTGTTTTGTTTCTGATGGTGGTGGCGGAGGCATATCTGCTTCTGTGGGCAAGAGAAGTGGACCGGGAGGTGGTTCTAACAGACATGGAGATGGATCTGGTGCTCCTTCGGACAGTGCTCTTTTTGAGAATAGGAACAAACGTTTTGAACCGGTCTTTTCTGTAGGAGCCAAGATGCTTCTATGGTCTGAAGATTCATGTGTTCTGTCACTAAAGTAATCATCTTCTTGATCACCAAGATGTAGGGCTGATATTATTTCATTAGTTCTGAGTGTAGAGTCTTTTGGCACTTTGTATGGAGGACCAAGAAGAAGAATTTGGTCTTCAATGGGCAGTGCTGCGGCCAGTCTGTTTCTCAAATTTGATACACTTTGAAAAACAGTTGGAGATTTGTGTATGTCAGAACTCAACGATTGATTGAGACGGCACAAGTTCATTTGAACGATATTGTAATACACACCTAAACTCATTTGGATGCAAGGAGATATGATGACAAACTCCAGTGCTAGCAGCCAGAACTCGTAACTCGATGACAGAACTGGTGTCAAACGATCCCGGTTCCATTTTTAGCGATTGATTCATTGGCATCTTCACGGTAACAGCTTTCCAAGAACTCTATAGTTTCGTTATCCTAAGAATATAATTTACATCAAATACTACCCGTGTGTTGATTCCTCCTACTACATATGCACAAAGTCAAACGCTGGTTTTACGTGTCGTGCGTCTTGACAGAATGTGTCGTGTCCTCTATTGGATCGGTTGGACCTATCTATCAGCCGCAGCTCACGGCCAAGGGCACTAGCTTCGAGAGATGGGAACGACGAGAATTGCAAGAGAAGTAGCACTGCGGCTACTGGATGGCGTTGTTAGAGGCACTCAAGAGGCTACCGAACAGGTCCCACGTCCGATTGGCCGCCGTCATGTTCACGTTCGTTGAAAGGGGAAGAGTTGTTCGGGTTCTTCGTCTTAGCAAAAAGGCTTATTTAAATGACTCAGGGCTTAAGTAAATTGAAGACTCGAAGAGAGGGCCTCTCTCCTTTCACACAAACAGATGGCACTTTCATGTCTCTCACGTCGACGCATCGAAAGAACAAAATGAAACGAATCTGTCGACCATCGGATCCACCAACCACAGCAGCTCCCTAACCGACATAACATCAGCATCACCGCCCAGCGGCAGCAGTCTCAACGCGACAAGGCCATCATCAATGGATCCAAGAAATCGACGCCGTAGAGGGCATTTGATGGCAAAAGCCATTGGGGCTGTATCTCTCATTGCACAAGTGAATGCAGCTGCATATCTCATGTGCCCAAATGCATCGCGGCTGCATCCAGCGACGACCTCTCGCATTCGGTCATTGCCTCCTCACCTGCCACATTCAAGCTCACGCGCGCTACTTCCATCTGCAACCACCAAAGCTTGTTCAACCAGACACAATCAGAGACAACGCAGTCCATCGCCTCGCTTCTACGTCAACGAATGGGCCGATGCAGACATCGAGCTCTCATTCCACACTACAGAAACCAACAATACAACATCTTCATCCATCCCAAAAGAGAAGAAACAATTACCCCCATTCAAACGGCTCATCCTCCAATTCGCAACCTTCCTACACACCATCAAAGAAATCATCCGAACCCGCATCATCGAACGATGCACCGTCTACATCCTCGAACTAGAAAACGGAAAATACTACGTCGGATCCACAACCAATCGAAAACGGCGCATCCGAGAACATATCCGTCGAAAAGGCAGCAAATGGACCAGAGTGCACAAGCCCATACGAGTATTACGGGAATATAAACGCATCCCGTCCAAATTTGTATTAGGGATGGAATCACGCATAACGGCAGAATGCATGTTGGAATTCGGTGTCAACAACGTCCGAGGATCCATGTTTTGCGGCACTAGAGAATTTCACGTGGGAGATGTCGCCACATTGACCAAGTTTATTGGACATTATAATGATTTGAATTATAGAAAGGTTAGGAATCGATTGGTGGAGACGTTGCCTGAGGCTCCGAGGCGGGTGAGGGTGGGTTATATGGATGGAAGGTGTTTTAGGTGTGGAAAGAGGGGGCATTTTGCTGCTAGGTGTCCGTACTGAGAGTGTATGATGGATCGAGAGATGAGTCAAAGGTGCATGTTTGAAGTTTCAGTTTGTCAAATCTGTAAGATATGTTGTAATGTGCAATAGCTCTCAAGTGAGACAAAATAGAGCTGGTTTGATCGATACCGAACAATACTTTAAATTACTTCTATTTCATTTGGTATTGAAACACTACAGAGCAGCAAGGTCATCACTTTTTGCTCTGTTTATTGACGCTTTCCTTTGGAGGAGTGTAAGTGGAGCTGCCCTTTCCATTGTCATAATAAGTGCTTCCATTGTCATTCTTGTAGTAGTAAGATCCATTCTTGTTGGAGTCTGCAGATAACGTTTAGCAGAAGATGAAAGAGTCAGTAATAGTAGTAATGATTGAGTCGACAGGAGCAACAAAGTAAAATGTAGCAATAGACTCACAGTGATAACTATCTCCTTGATTGGAGTTGCTTCCACCAGGGGTGTTGTAGTGGTTTCCTTGGCTGTTAGTTCCAGATTTAGGCATGCTGGATGATGAGTTGTCGTATTCAATGAGTACCATAATTCTCGGAGTTCAATGATTTATGAAGCAATGCGGCGAGAATGCACGAATAAAAGAGCTGCAGCAAGAGTAACAACTGGAAGAATATTGCAACCTGACTTAAAATGTTGAGCATTGTCGTTAGTATAGCCAATAATAGATCAATACGTGTAGTAAGTAAACAATACTTGAATGCACCTAAATTGGAATCAAATTGCATTTTACATCGAATTAGCAAATTACATCTATCAACGGTGTGCCAGGATCAAGCCCGATTCACAAATAGAAGCTAGAAGCCCTCTTATGACGATTCCAGAACTAAAACAAAATCAGAAACAGCCAACGCCTTACTTTTTGGTAGAGTAGGTGTGAGAGTAGCCATTGGGAGCCGTGTAGGTTGCACTGCCTCTGCCGCTGTTGTAGTACGTGCTTCCGTTGTCGTTGGAGTAGTAGTACGAACCGTTGGTGTTTGAGTCTAGAAAGGCGGAATGATGCAATAATTACTTCTTTGATGATGTGGATGTGATCAGACATTCGAAAGGGTATGTTACTCACAGTGGTAGCTGCTGCCGCCGTTAGAGTTGGTGCCGCCAGGAGTGCTGTAGTAGTTTCCTTGACTGTTGGTTCCAGATGACTTGGGCATGGTGACTGAAGACGGTGTTGATGACGCGAGGACGAGATCGAGATTTAGAGAAAGAAGTGTCATTGATTTGGTTTGAGTTCAAGACTGCACAGGCAATGCAAACAGAATGAACAACCGACGACCGCGCCAGCAAACTCCCGCACTCAACCAGAGAAGATGAAAACAAGTAATGCTGCAAGACACACAAAACAAACTACACGCCGTCGTGACCCCACGCCGTCGTGCCCACACGCCGTGGATTCGACCAAGCAATTGCATTGCTTCCACTTACGAATTGAAATCAAGAATTTATGATTTATGAGGTCCTCAGTTCTCTAGATCTAATTGGGAAGCAGTTTGATATCATTCATTGCAAAGGCGGATTGATTAGATTTGCAGCATTGGTATTGGTTCCTCAGTTGTTGACGTTCTTCATTGGCATCAAATCTTACCTGTAAGTTCATAAATCGGTATTAAAAGATCTTTCTTTTTTGTTAGAGAGTAATACAAAGAGATGTCATTGCATCGGTATCCTTCATCATACCAATATAGGTAAATCACAATCTTCAAATGTGGTTCAAAATTCGCAATTTGTCTCCAGAGATATTATGGACGAGCCAGTGATCTCCTAGTATTCTCGACAGAGGGCACGTATTGTTCTGGACGCATGTATTAATCATCTTCTTGCATCATTGTCTGAACCTGCGATGGTTATTTTGTCAGATTTTGTCTGAAGCACGAAACCGAGCTCTTGTGGGTTGAGAACCTCATACTATACACCAAGGATGTACCCAAGCGACGCCGAAGCGGAAGACCTGCAGCGTCAACAAAATGCTGCAAAGTATATCGGCCAGTCCATCAAAAGCACAGGGCGAACAATCTACATTCTGATTCACGAGTCTTGGGATCACAGCCGTAATTACAGAGGAGGACCAGATGTCAATACATTAGGTGCATTCGACAGCAAAGAGGCGGCAATTGCTGCGGCTACAAACTATCGCGAGACAGGTATGGAACTTTTGACGATACTGTTCAAGAGTTGTTTGGCGAAGATTATGACTACATTGATAATCGCCACAATCCTCCTGAAAGTGGGATCCTCATGCAACTTGGTGGCGAGTCAGGAGAAGGTGATTATGAACGTTTCATCATTAAAAAGGTTGATATTCAGGAATTGGGTTCAAAAGATAGTATAACAAAAGTGGCAAAACAGGATACTAAGAAAGCAGCTAAGAAACGCCGCGTTGATTACTAAGAAGATGAAGATGATGAAGGCTGTGGAGTTTTTTATTGATTTTTATTTATAATGCTTATACTAAGTGCTTTAGTTAAACTTAAACAAAGCCACATCAATCTTTCATTGAAAGAAATAAGTGTCTCAATTATCCACACCTTCAGCTTCTCTTACATCTGCCTCTGGTGCTAAACTCAAGTATGAATCAAATGCCATCAACGCTCTTCCTATCAAATCATGTAAATCTTTGGCATCAACACTATCAGCACTTCCCTTTGCCCCAAATTCCAACTCAGTAAAGACATCATCAACGGCAGTCCAAGCTTCATTTCTGAACCCATATTGCATTGTCTGTATACTATTCTCAGCGTCGCTTCCGGTATTTTCAATGCTGGGTCTGCCTGGCCCATCAAATCCCTTTGAATAGTACACCAAGAAAGCATTTTGATCCAAAAACTTTTGTTTGTAACTCACAGGTGTCGAATATGAGTCAAAAATTCGTTTGAATTGTTTCTCTTCCCTTGGAACTGTGGCTAATAACCCTTTCAGGATCACAGTGCATTTTTCAGAGGATACCAAAGTAGATTGTTCGCCATCAGATAACACAGATTTTGCTTTGGAGATACTGCGTCTCATTTTAACGATAGGAACTAATGTATCAAGTGATCCCGTTCGAGACACATCAGCACCATTGCTTGGTGGCAGATTCGCTGCATTTGCAATAGCAGGAAAGGATGCCACGATGCATGAGTTTACGAAGCTGCTTCTCGTCACGCATCGACGATGATGCGAACTCTCTTGATTTGATGTGAGAATCGTAACCATCCGATCGTTATTAATATTTGGGCTTGAAAACGCAGCGGCTTTGCCTGTCAGAGGGAGTACCAGAGCCACAACTCGTTTCATTTCAAGAGAGGAGGAAGAGTATAGGGACGGAAGAGGAGGAAGAAGGAGAGAGGGATAGAGATCTCTGAAGAACGTTTTAAAGGTAGTAACGTGATTTATATCATTAGGGCACCTTTAGTGAGGGTGTGAATGAAAATCGGTGCCATTTTTGCCACTCTCTCTATTCCAAAACATTAACATACAAAGATGGCTTTGCTATCCCACTTTTCAATATACTCTGTGACTTATCAGCCACGTGCAGCAGCAGATCTTCTCTCCAATGAGCAGCTTGGACCTGCAAAGAAATAGGCAGGGATGTTTCATCATCATAAGCAACAGGGAATACAATGCCAGGTATGCCCGTGAAATTTCCATGTATCATGTATCTCATCAATGCACCTGTTTCCGCAAGGTTAGATTCTCCGTGAGACAAAGCATCAGCTTTGAATTCTGGTGCACAACAATGCGTGGAAGGCGATACGATGACATCAACTTTGTTCCTGAAGATATCTTCGATATGCTTCATTGCAAACGACCGTACTTTTTGAGCAGCAAGAAACTCTGAGCTGGACCAAGACTTTCCGAGTGAGAGAGAAACTCTAGTTTCAGGGCACATCTCATCAAAGTGCGGAGAATGGTAGTACTGATCCATCAATGTAAACATTTCTGTTGAAATTGTGATACCGTGAGCAAGATGAATCTCTCCAAGGTGAGGCAGAGTAATGGGTACAATTTCAGCCCCTCGTGATTGGTAAAATTCAATGGCTCTCTTTGTCGCAGCACGTACATTTGGCTTTGAGTCTGCTATGTGTTCATCAAAGATTCCAATACGGAGACCCTCAAGAGAAGAATTGCCGGAATTCATTACATAATCATGCAGATGAACCGGCGGTTGCTTCTGAGACTGATGTCGATGATCATTTTCAGCCGCACCTGCCATAATTGCATATGCCAATGCAGCATCGTGAATGTTGTTTGTCATTGGTCCAACATGGCATACACTACATCCAACTGACATATCAATTGCAACACGTTTGAATGTAGGTTTAAGACCTACAATGCCACACAGGCTCGAAGGAATACGAATAGATCCTCCGCCATCTGCACCGATTGCCAGCGGTACAAGTCCCCTTGCTACTGCAGCTGCGCTTCCACTTGAGGAACCACCTGTGTAGTAATGAATATTTGGATTATTCCCATACGGATTCTTTGGAGTACCATAGAAAAGATTGAAACCTGTAGTACCAATGCCAATTTCATGCTGACTTGTCTTGCCAACAACAATCGCGCCCTGCTGCCGAAGTTTTAGTATAGGAAATGCATCTCTGTCGTCATAGTCAGCCAAGAATGAAGTGCCATTTGTTCGTGTAAAACATGCAGTTGGAATTTCGTCTTTTACTAGGATTGGCACGCCATCTAAGACCCCCATTGTGTTCCCACTTTGATATCTTTTGGTGCTTTCAGCTGCTTGCAATCTATACTCGTTGGCATTCATCTGACAGACAACGCTCTTGTCCATACGCTCTATAGCATTGATGATATTTTCAGCTACTTGCGATGGTGTAATGGTTCCATCCTTGTATCTACTTGTGTAGTCTGAGATGGTCCAATGTCTAAACTGCTCTGACTGCCTCCCCTGGTTCATCTTGGCAAGCTGCTGCAAATCAAGAGGACACTCGTCTACCATCTTTTCGTGCATCACTTTCTCATCTGCCGTCATCTCGTGAATAGGATAATATAGAGGGAGTAACTCGTCAGTCGTTCTATCGTCTAGAGATGGATGACGGCGATTTGCGAACTCGACCATTTGGCGGATCTTGTTCAATCTTTTAATAATGTCGAGAATGATCTGGCCGATGATAGGGATGCGAAGAATTCTAGAGAATAGATCCAGCAAGCCACCGACTAGACGAGGAGATTTGATAGGTTCGAGATTGTATGTCAATGCCATGATTTAGTACTTTGTACATATCAGCTTGCTCGGACGTGTGTTCTCATCTCGGGTCTCAGAGGCGGGTGGCGGGAAAGAAGAAGGAAGAAACACTAAAGGTAATAACGTTATTTATAGTATAGTGACACCTTTGTATCGATTTGGAGCACACTTGAGCACCCCTTGAGCATCCACTTCTTCTGAGATAAAACAACCATGAGATCCGCTCTGGAATAACGGCGACGAACCACAAACCGTCAAACATTCTCAACTCAGGGATCTGCTCTTCTTATCCTCCTGCACATTCACTGCCAAGCCTCACCACTTTGTGACCTCCGCGGCGTCCGCAGCGCCGCTCGTTCAGCTGACTGATATCAGCTTATGCAGCAAACCATCGCTTGTGTCTTCTGTGCGCCTCGGAGATGTTTCACGTGCATCAGCCGCCCGAAACTCCCTCTTTGGTTACGGATATGTCCAGGGCTGATGTCTGCTTCGTCGGTGGCGTGGGGTGATTGGCTGCCTGCTAGAATTTGCTTGATTTCCTCTATTTTTGTGCTGATTTCATGTTCATGCACGTGTTGCGTACAAATGCATTTCTAACCATCTACCATCACGATCAGGCCTCTCTTCGTCCTTAACAACACACGCGCAACACATCATCATCGTCACCTCATAATAATATCTTCTACCATGCGACGAACATGGCCGATGACACATGCGCTTCTTGCGGCAACGCCTCTGCCAATCTCAAATCATGCTCGGCCTGCAAGCTAGTCAAATACTGCAATGTGTCCTGTCAACAGTCGCATCGAGTCAGCACATAACAGAGTGTAAGAAACGGGTAGCGGAGCTCGATGAAGCCTTAGTCCGAGATCCCCCAAAAAAGAAGATTGTCACATTTGCTTCCAGATGCTGCCTAATTCTAGTTTGAATGGAGATATCAGGCATGCTGTGGAAGAGTGATTTGCAATGGATGTATTCACGCTGCGTGGAAAAACAATCCTCATCATCCATGTCCATTTTGCAGAGCGAAGAATGCGACTTCAAGCAAAATGCTAATTCAAAGGATAATGAAGCGCGTGGAAAATGAAGATGTTGTAGCAATTCATCAGCTAGCATACTTTTACAGTCTCGGGCAGCCTGGTTTGCAGCGTGATATGGAAAAGGCTTTGGATCTCTATGGTAAAGCAGGGAAGCTTGGATACTGCTACTCTCACAGTGCAATTGCCGATTTATACCTAGAAGTGAATGGGGTGCCGCAAGACCGAAAGAAAGCGCTATTTTACTATCAACAGGCAGCACTTGGGGGACATGAAGTAGCGAGACATAATTTGGGACTTGATGATTCGGCCGGGGCAATCAGTGGCAAACCAAACATGAAAAGAGCAGTAAAGCATTGGATGATTTCAGCTTCTTCTGGACTTGATGAATCAGTGACAACAATCAGAGAGAGTTAACAGAGAGAGTTATCAGAGAGGATTTGCAACTAAAGCAGATTTTGAAAGGGCTTTGCTTGCTAATAGAGAGGCGAACGATGAGATGAAAAGTGAACAAAGGGAGGCTGCACAAAGGGAGGCTGCACAAAGGGAGGCTGCACTGAAGGCTACTGGTGCGGTTAGCTATCTTTCCCCTCCTGGAAGGACAGGGTACCTCTACCGATAATAATGATGATGTCGAAACTTGCTTTGACCTTTGACTTGGTTAATTTTGCTTGTGGAAGACAGATGCATACTGGGGCTGAGTTTAGGATACTTAAAAACTTACATTCTGGGCATTGAGGTATACAAAAGCAAATGAAGTCTGCATAAACTATTAGTAGATATTCTGAGCTGAGTTATGAGCCATGAATTACAGGCTTGTACCATGCATCCCCAAGACTGTTTAAGATGGATGTTGTTTGCACTTGACTGGGTTTCCTTTTCAACCTTGACTCCGACCTTTAGTAAGATAAATTTTTTTTCAATATACATAGGTCTTACCCTTCAACCTAAAAGGTAAGGAATAGATTTGTAGGTGAGAATCTGATTCTACCCACTACTTAGACCAGTGCAGGCGCTGCAAGCGCTGCAGGCCTACTATTTCTGCAACTGGGTGCATTTCATATCGGTTCACAACGAAGACATGAGCTCAAAGCGAACGCCATTTTGCAAAAGAGTGACTGCATTGGCAGCGTCCTGCTATATCGTCTCAACGGCAGCTCTATCAATTGAACGACACCCACCATTGCATACAAACTTGAGTTTTCGATCATCCGATACTCGTCATATTCGGCCTCATCCTAGAGTTACCGTAATGCACACAAATCGTCAATCAACGGCATTAAAATCAGAAGCGTGCGAGAACTCAGCTTCTGGTATCAAACAATCAATAACCAAACGAAATGGTGATCTATCAGTACCAGCTGTACTATTTGCATCCTTTTTAAACCTTTTGGGATTCACAATGGCCTCTCCTATTCAACCAGCCCTCGGTGATCATTTCTCGTTGCCGATGGGAGCATCGTTTGGTTCACTCTCCTCCGCTTATCCGCTTGGGATGATGTTCGGTGTTTTCATGTGGCCAACATTAAGTGATGTTATTGGAAGAAAGATTGTCATGACGCTAACTTTATTCGGATCGGGTATGGGGCTATTGTTGCAAAGTTGGGCGGTATCTAATCATTGGACATTGGAACAATTTCTGGCGACGAGGGTATTGACTGGGTGCTTTGCTGGCAACAGTCCAATCAGTAAGGCATATTTGGCTGATAGGGGATCAGAGGGCAATAAGAGAGACTTGACAAAGTACCTGGCTTGGAAGGATGCCAGTTCTACTATGGCTTTTATTGTGGGTCCTGTTCTGGGTGGGCTTTTGTATCGAGGTGGGAAGAACGGCTTGGATAACACTGGGGGGCTTTCATTTGTCATTAGATTTTCAGCAATGTGTTCACTGGTTGCTTCCTTGTCTGTTGCTACGTTTATGAAGAGCAAAGATTCCAACAAAGAAACAGCTGCAAGGCAATCCGCTGGTGAAGACAATCATTTAGATGCAAAGAAGTCAGAAGAACTCATTGCATGTCCTCTTGGAACAAAACTCTGGACAGGTGTTGCGACAGTTGCATGTGTAAGTGCACTTTACCATGCAGCAGACAGCACATTCTTTGCATTCTTCCCTTCGTTACTTCAAAAAAAGCTGCAATTGGATACTGGATCAATAGGCTTGGCATTTACATCATTTGCGTTCATAAGCTTCGCTATGAGCGCATTTGTCAGCTCGAGATTCATTCAAAGGTATGGACCAGTGGCATCCTGTGCAACTGGCCTTGGGACAATTGCGACGGCACTTTTTACTCTATCCTACGTGGCATTCCGTTCTACCGGTGTTGGGATTGGTGCATCAGCTGTGATCATTCTTGCAGCCGCTGGTTTTTATTATACTGGTGTACCTCTCTATGGGCCCACTGTGCCAACTATGTTATTACAATGTGTGCCTCCTAAACGAAGGGGAGCTGTCATGGGGTTTGATGGGACAGTCAATACAATTGCACGAGTCATTAGTCCATTAATCATGGGAGATATACATAAAAGGAGAGGTGCTGGTTGGTGCTTTGGAGTTGCTGGATGCTATGCACTTACTGCGGCGTCGCTGGCTGTGTTGCGAAGATGGACGGTACTTCGAAAAGACTTCGTTACTTCGCGGGCGAAGACAAGCTAATATGTTTTAATATTCTATTACCCTGCTGTGATGTAAAGCTTTCTAGCGGTCTGTAATAATGTCGTTGTTTCTAGTCCAAGTGCATTCAACTTCGTTGGTTCGTCATTTTTGTCTCACAGGCACTCTAGCTTTAGTCGAATTCGTCCAATTGTTTATCAATCTTGCGTCTCATGTCTTCGTATCTTTGCTCATTTGTCTTGTTCTCTTCCAGAAACCGTTTCAACTCCAGCGTATTCCTAGCCTTGTCAATCGCTGCCTGTGCAATTGCCTCGCTGTCAACTCGCTCTTTACTTTTGCTTGCCCCGCCATCGATTGCATTTCCAAACCCAGAAAATAGAGAGTTCCCACCGTTGTCAACATCTGAATTTTTACCACTCCCTTTTTGTGAGGCTCGTTTCATAGGACCTAAAGCCAAGTTTGCCACTGGCGAGCCAAGTAGAATATCAATGATGACGCCTACTGATACCACGAGAGGAACGTATTGGCGCCATGATTCGCCTTCAGATGCCAACAATATCGACGATGCAGCAGGTAGATTATTGGATGATACAGCCGATAAATGTTCTATATTGATGTCCGGTACAAGAGATGTACAGGTAGTTCTCCGATGGAAGCTGCTGATCGCATGATTTGATGGAGAAGTGTGCAGTTGTGGAATATTTGACCTGAGGCTGACACCAATCACTCCTGGGTCGCAGAGAAACGCGATGGTTGCTTGCAATTGAATGGTTAACAAGAAAAAGAGCATCATCGTTGGACAGGTGGCATCAGTTCGCAGTTTACATTTACAGTTGCTTGTGCTTGTGGTTGTTGTGTTTGGTCTCCCTGCCTCCTTACGTTGTGGAGAGGGTAATGGTGATGTCTCTGGTCGTGGGTCACTTTATTGTCAGTGGGCGTTGTCGTGGGCCGTCAATTGAACCAAATGAATTGAATAGAAATGAAGATGGTGGAAGCTCTGAATACGTTTCTCCTCGCCGGTGTGCATTGCCTTGTTCAGGACTTTCCATGCAGATTATAGAGACTTCATTCAATTAAGTAGAACATTACATGATTTAACATATCTTGATCCCAAAATACAAACACAATGGTGTCATTGCTCATTGCTTCTCTTCAAACCCAAGTATTGATATTCATGACCACTTTTTAAGGGGTGGCTTTAGCACATTTCAAGTTCTCAATAGGCCCACCGTGATCCATACAAGACAAATCACTGTCAGCGCATTCAGGCTGCGCCTCAGAGATCCAAGGGTGGCCAGTTGCTGACCTCACAGTAGTTCGCCTGGTACTGGTACTGTCATAGTGAGTAAGGTCTCAATGAGGTCCATCACATCCCAAGGAATATCGTCGCTAGATCGATAGCGCTTTGTACTTTTGGTCCTTTTCAGCACTTCAATCACCTTCTTGATTGAGGGATTATTCCCACTGGATATACTCATCCAGGTCGTGTTGAGGAGGAACACCGGTTACCAAATAGCGGATAGTGGCACCCACTATATAAGGATTAGCAATGACATGTATAAAAGGTCACCATGCTGCATCTTAGTGTCTTACCTGAAAATGCATCAGCAACCAATCCATCATCTGGCACGCTTTGTGTGAGAGAGGAACAGAGCCTTTCGTTATCCTGCTTATCGCTCTTGTCAACTTTGCTGCTAGTGCTAGAAGCTTTGGCATTCAAGATGTTGGCAATCTTGTGAATCCCACTCTTAATCTTGGAGCAGCAAAGTTGCGCGTGCCAAGAGCACTAAGATCACAAACTTTTCGCCTGGAATGAGAGTTATCCAAACCTGGAATATCTCGAGTAAGGCTCCTGCCTCGTTTATTATTAGAGACTTCAAAAAGAACTTGACAATGTTCTGCCTTGTTGGCAGCAGAATCAACCAAGTCTTCAGGGCATAGTGCTCTGCCAATTAATGCAAATATGTGTAAGCCATTCAATGATTTGTTGGCTTGGATGCTTGTGTAGCTTACTTAGCAAAGCCAACGTCAATCAACATTTGCTGCACCTTTCGACGTATCATTCAAGGTTGCCATTCTCATCAAATTTGTCGCTCCACCAAAGCTCATCTTCAATTGAAGTACCAGAGACGATGATTTTTGACTAGATACAGCATAAACAGCACTTAGTATTGTGATTGTGAGGACGATTGTGGTGAAGCTCACTTTCCACAGACGTGTTAAATTGCACTACTCGCAGGATTGATCACAGGATTGATATCACGATGAATAACTCAGTCCATGAAGAAAGGCAACTGTATTCACGAGCTGGCTTGAAATCTTTTGTGCAATAGGTAGTCCGAGCGAACCCTTCTGCTTCAAAATGAAAGTCAGAGGCGGACCACGGGCAAGAGAGAGAACCAAGGCCCTCATGCAGATGTAACAATCGTCGCCATCTTGAGGCTCGTAATCGCCAAAAAGTTTTACGATGTTGGGATGGGAGTACTCCGTGAGCTGTGATAGAATGGTGACCTGAAGTGTTTCATGTTCAACGAACTGATTAGAGGTGTTTGTTATGTTAATAAAGATAGAGGATGCCACTTGAAACATACCTCGCATTCTGCGTACCCATCATCCTTTACGACCTGTGATTGTGATAGGCTTTGATTGAGCTAATATGGCATCGACATCATATGGCAACCAGATATTCACTTGCCTTGACTAGATACAGCATAAACAGCACTTAGTATTGTGATTGTGAGGACGATTGTGTTGAGCTAATATGGCATCGACATCATATGGCAACCAGATATTCACTTGCCTTGACTGCAACTTGATTTGATGTACTCTTTTCTTTGGCCATGTAGACGCAACCAAATCCGCCTCGGCCCAAAATTTGTACGGGTGCATAGCGCAGAGCAACCTGTATGCAGTGAACAATGGCACAAAATATGAATCTAGAATCTAGCTGTCTCGGCAGTCATAAATGATACCACAATAGATTTCTTACCTCATTCGGCCACTGAGGCGGGCATGACATGGCACTCATGTTATCAGCTGAAGATGTGAGACGCGGTTGTAGGTGAAGGTGAAGGTGAAGGTGAACTCAAGCGACGTGAGCAGAAACTTCGGTGCACAATGAGTACCATAAGCCTCTCAAGCTATCGCTGTACGCTCTCGCCTGCAAGAAGTAAAAAGATGACGGGCTCTGCTCTTGCTTGAAGACCAAACCAACTGCATTTTCAACGAAGTGTATCTTCATCTAGAGAGAGTGTCAATCTGTGTCAATCAGAGTCAACTGTTGCCGGAGCAATCACGAACTCGAAGAAAGATCAGAACAGCTGGAGTATCATTGTACTGTCTGTGCTATCAAACTATATAAAAAATGTATGGAATAACAAATAATGGAGTGAGCGGAGAAGACTGAATTTGAGGAGCATGCACGCTACGACATAAAGAGAGAGTATGAGAAGCAGAAGCATGTGATTGATGATGTGATTGAAAGGCAGGGATACCATACAATAGATACCTTCATTACAACAATCCACACCTACCATACCCTCTTTCCTCATTAGGTACTCCAACAATGCAGCTGGTCGCAGACATGGTAGCAACACGAGAAAGCTAAAGATCCATACTTAACTATTTAGTTGCAGTGAAAGTACCCCTTACATTTAATCCACACACACAAATATAGCTAAAAAGCATTCCCAAAATAATCTAAGAACTTGATTCATCAATCATGTACCAACTCATTAACGCTTGGAGCCTGAGATTAACTGGCTCAAAATTTCCTTGGCATACTTCAGCCTACGCTGAATGTCATTCTGCTGTTTATTGGCAACGTCAGCAATGGTATGCACAAATCTGTTCTTCTCCTTGTCTACGAATGTAACCAATTTGCCTTCAGATGAGATTAAGACTTCTGTCAAATCATAGAAGAGAACCTGGTGAAGATGACAGAAGAAATCAAGTGAGACATCAATGTGCAATGATTGAGAAAGATCAAACTTTAATGATCTAACCTGAACGGTGCCGTCACTCAATCGAAAGAGCATTGCATGCTTGGTTCGAATCCACTTCTTCATGTAAACCAGACCGTCATTGCTCTTGCCAAGTGAATCTGCCTCTCCGTTATCCTCTGCGCGCTTTTGCTGTTCCAAGAGATAGCTACGAAAATGTTGAAGCAGTGTCACCTTCTTCTTGAGAGCATCTACCGGATAATCGGCAAGAGTGTATGACGAGATTGGCTCCGATGAGTCAAGGGCACCCTTCTTGCGCTCAACGTAGATGAAGTTATCATCATCCGTAGACAGCACAGCCTTTGTAGAGTCATTGAAGTATACTCCCGAGTTGCCATCATTCAGCAGGAATCCCAATCCATACTTGCTGGTGTAGTCGACGTAACGAGTAACCCATTTCTTTGCTCCCCACATGTCACTGTCTATTGGAGACGTCGGCTCGACCTTGGCTCCACCATTCTGAACACGTTCGTAGTTTGACAGGCATTCGTTCAGTCTGTCATACATGACCTCGAGCTCGTTCAGATCGTCGGGACTCGAGTGTCGTTCCTTCGGTGTATCTACTGATGGTACATGACGATCTTGGGCGGTCTTACTGTCGTCATGAAATGGTGATTCTGTTGGAGGCGAAGTCTTGACATCATCGAACCCAAAAGCAGACATCTTATCGGCTAGCTTGTTGACTGGAGTTGCCCCATCTGAGATGGACTGAAGGGTGTTGGCAGTTGGCTTGCATTCCACCTGATCGCACGAGTCACTAAAGATGTTAAACTTGGGCGTTGACGTGGACGGAGCAGCGGAAGAGGTAATGGCATTCTTGCTTGGCTTGGATGGCAAAATGTTGTCCAGAGCTTCAAGTGGCTTCCCGACAGTCTTCTTGACAACAGCCTTGGAGGATGGTGCCTTGATATCAAGAGCGCTCGTAGGCTTAATAGCATGAAGCTCGCCAAACTCATCCACATCCCAAATCGGCTGACTGATGGTACACGAATGAGGCAAAGCATTGGGAATACGTTCACTAAAGAACGGATGAGTTCGCAATGCCTCGAGGGTAGGTCTCATCTTGGGATCAGTTTGCAACATTGCGCTAATGAGCTCACGCGCATGAGTCGACACTTTTCCTTCGGGAAAGCTGTATTCATTCGCCAGAATTCTGCGGTAGGTGGATTTGACGTCCGTCGATTCGTACGGAGGCTTGCCTACAATCATGGTAAAGCAAATTACACCCATTGACCACGTATCCACCTCGAAGGAATGCCCTCGCTTCTCTTTGTCGCTGTTGATGACTTCCGGCGCAATATAGTTGGGCGTCCCGCAGATGGTCTTGCGCTTTTCGTCAGACGATTCTAACCTCGTTGCTAGACCAAAGTCACCAACTTTAATGTTGAGATGCTTATTGAGAAAGAGGTTTCCCAGCTTCAAATCTCTGTGAATGACATTTCCTTCGTGCATATAGCTCACGGCATCAATGATTTGAAGCATGAAGAATCTTGCCTCCTCCTCTGTAAGACTTTTGCGACGTTTAATCATTTCATTCATACTTTGATTGTGGCACAGCTCCAGGAGGATGTAGCAATTGGTCCTGTCTTCAAAGAAATGTTTATATTCACAAATGTTGGCGTGTTTCATTGTGCGATGGATCTTGATTTCTGTTTGAAGCTAAAGAAGTTGTGAAGAGAAGTGGATTTATGATGTTAGTGCACATGTTTAGCAGGGACGCACATTATTTAGTACACATCTTGTGTCAAGATGAGAGATCAGGTTGGTCCAAAATGACAGCACAATACGCAACAAAAGTACCACTACTGCTTCAATCAATCATCGACAACTCATCTCCATCTCTCTCACCTTTTGCCTAGCCCGACTCTTTACCAAATTAGCCTTCGGCACAATCTTAATAGCATACTCCTTATTCGTATCCAAAGAAGTGGCCTTGTATACTTTGGCAAATCCTCCCTTTCCCAACAACTTGCCACGCAAATACTTGTGCACAGTATATCCGTCGCCACAGGGCCTTTTCCTATGTTCAATGATGGTCACTGACTCGGCATCGGAAGACTCGCTCTTCTTCAATGTCGGTTTGGCCACTACGGGAGGAGCGCTCTGTCCAGTCTCGGCACAGGTACTCAAGTTGGAATTGGAGACGGCTCTTCTTAGTCCCTCGGTGGACATGCTGTCGATGGCCTTGTTGTTCTCATTGTTACTACTGCTTTCGATGGAGGAGGAGGACGGTTTGCGTTCGTAGGAGCGGGATTCCTTTTTGAGGAAGGAGGGTGCGAAGGATGAGGCTTTGGTTGGTGGAGGAGCTTCGGTGTTGATGTTTCTAAGGCCTAGTGGCCGTCTGGGCATTACTCGAGACATGATGTTGGCTTGGACTGGCTTGACAACGATGATCTGATGGAAGAGGAGTGGTGGTATCCTCGGTATGTTCTTTGATGGATTATTGGTTCATCTGCTGACAATAATATCTTTCGAACCAACCCGATTGCTGCTATTGCTGACCTCTAATCGAGTCTATCAAAACAATCCCACCAGGATCTATTCCATCCAATTGTTGTGTACGACACGCATCTGGTGGATCGCCCATTGTTAGAGCTTTCAAACGTTTCGCTTGCTTTCGCTAGCTTTGGCTAAAAGCGAGTCGGTCGTTGGCGTTTGGATTTTGGCATCAAAAAGTTGGAAGGGCCTGATTGTGTGCGCATTTTACGTGGGAATTAGTAGGTAAAATTATCATTGCTTTTGAATACGTTGTTTTAGGTTGCGTTTTGAGTTTGATTACGTATGTACTACATACTTTCTGGTAGCAGATGAAGAATGAAGATGCTATGCTATTCTCTAGAGAGAGACACAGCCGCAAGCCGCAAGGAGGCATGCTTTGCAGTAGAAGAATCTGAACTACAGAATATGTGCTGATGTTAAGTACAATACGCAGTTAATAAATGTTGAAGGGGTTGGCATCATGCCAAAACGGATGTTGTACAACATGTACCATTGAGCTGAGCCTGTCTTGTACTCTTGAACAAAGGCATCTTGTTATCAAGTCTATTCCAATAGAGCCGATTCTCGCTTCGACTAATTCATCAAAAATGATTGCTTGATGTCTCTCGTTCCATGAGAGCAGTATAATGTGCTCTTGGCCTTCCTCCTGAAATGGAGTAAACAAACACTGGCCAACAAAGACTTCGTACATCAATTTGCCAAAAGACCAGACATCAAGAGACGGTAGAGCTGTCGGTGCCTCACTCAAAAAGGCCTCTGGAGGACAATGTAAACCAACTTCACGGGAAGGTAACCTTGATCCATGCTTAAATGAATCAAGAAGGCCGGTGAGCTTCCATCCATCGTTAAACTTGCCAATGTGATGAGAGTCGACAGACCCATGAACAATACCAATCTCGTGCAAGTGACTGAGACCTTTGGCAGTCTGATACAGTACATGTTTGACTTTCCCAAAATAACGACTAAGCGCATTTGCATCTCTTCTGTACTTGTGATCCTTTGGCATCCCTGCAACTACTCGAGCTAAACTGATTGATGGCATAGACACAGATGCGCAGTGTTTGACTCGTATATCATGAGGAGCATTAGGCTCATTTTGGTCGATAGAGAAGAATTCCAAGTCTTCAAATAAGTTCCATGGGAGAGAAATTCCATTCAAATGCCTTGTTTCCTTGATGTACTCAACATCATTCATGTAACATCGAAGGCTGACTTTTCTTCCACCATCAAATGGGTGCTCGTGTGTACCAAAATCAGTGGCATTGAATTGTTGAGTGCGCTCAGGTGCAAAGTTATTTCTATTCTCGCCTCCGGTAAACTCGAATCTACCGAGAAATCGAAGGCTGCCTACGAGAGCCAGTTTGCATTGTGGAGTTGCGCATGAAATCACAGTTTTGTTGCTGTCGTAGTGAATTGCTCTAGTCAGACATAGAGCCGTCTTCTGAGGATGAGAACACATTGAAAGGATCTCGGCAACGATATCAACATAGTGGTCACTGGACTCGCAAACTAAGAACCACCAGCTTGCTCCAAAGCCATTTCGCAATATTGCTTCTTGCCGTGCTCCAAGATCAATCGGAAGATCTATGATGGCAAGTGCAAGAATGATCTCTCTCTGCAAGCAATTCATGCATGCCAACTCAATTGGTAAAACGCCTGAGCCATCCGGGATGGGAGCTGCTGACGGGGCTGCTTTCAGGATAGCAAGTACTGCCGATGCATCATTGAAGTCAATCTCAAGAGCCAAATGCAATGCAGTTTGAGCCCCACTGTTTTTCTCGAGCACGGCCATATGGCCACCAGTCATGCTTAAAAGCGCTTCGATCACTTGCCATCCAGCCAGTGACTTGATAGCTCTGGTAAGCGGTGTGTCGCCACTGTTGTTCTTGGCTAAACAAAATAGTGAGATGGGAAATGAATCTTCGAGCCCAGATGCATCAGTGAAAGGATCTGTCGTTGTCGTAATCATGGTTCCTGTATCATCGAATAGTTGCTTAGGCTTCTTCACATTACCTCCAATGCTTTCTCTTACATGCGCAGGATTATCATGTGCAAGTTTGTTGCATACTGCCATCAGCTGATAGATGATATCAACACCTACATCACCTTTCAACGTTCTGGCTGCAGTATGAAGAGGCATGTTGCCGACATTGTCTTTCACACATACTCCTCCATGAAACAGCGCAAGGATCAGGCTCACTGCTTGCTCGCCCGTTGGAAAGAGAGCACAAGACATGATAGCCAGATGCAGGGGTAATAAACCATCGTGATTTTGTACAGAGGCAGCTGAAGGAAATCTCAATCCAAGCTCGTGAATCATTGCAATATTGCCAGATGCTGCTGCCATATGAAGAGGAAGATTGCCTTCGTTATCCAGCTTGTGTGTGACAGATGGATCATGCTCCAACATTGCTTCAATCAACTCCCTCGGTGCTGGCTGTGACGCGTCATCTTCACCATCGTGTTGTCCTGCTCCAAACAAGGCCAGCACGTGAACAAGATACTGATCGTTACGCAAATCTTTCATCTCCATAAGCCAAGGATCTGCATTAATCAAATAAGAAACCTGCTCCCAGTTGCGTAACTCAATGGCTTCCAGGGCTTGGAGGTATCGTTTTGTTAGCAATGCAGGTGACATGAGTAAAGATCCCATCTTATCCATATAATGTTCTTCATCATAACCACCCGTAATATCAGTGGCGGTGCCATCTGTGTCAATGACTGAGCGACTCTCTTTCTGAGATAATGACTGTCTGACTAAAGTGGTAACGTCTAGGTTTTGCAGTGTAACACTCATGGAAGAAGGGATGTTTTCGTCAACGCAATCCAGTGGATCCGGACTTTGACTCTTTGAAGCTGACAGACTTGGTAGGTGAATACTGTCCTCATGTTGCTTCGAGTCATCTCCTTCAAATGCTTCACGAACTCGGGCGAGAAAAGAAGGCGATGACCTGCCTTGATCAAATTTATCAACTAGAGGAGCAGCTGATATTTCTGCTGAATTGACTTGATCACTGGAATTCTCGCAACTGTAATCTGTTGAGAATCTGGACTTGTTACCAAAGATAGATGCAATCGGGTCCGGTCGTGGACTTCTCTTTGGCTTTGCATCATTGCTTTGGCTCTGCTCAAACATTTCTCTCATACCCGATACTTTGCTCCTGGCTTGCTTTACAACTGAAGAGTCGGATGATGAGCTACCTTTTGACTGGACTGGAGTATCCGCAATACCGGAAAAGAGCCGACGCAGCGTACTTGTTCGAACTGTAGAAGGAGGTGTTGCATCAGCATTATCATTGCTTTCGCGTGTTTTACTTGCTAATGACTGAGTTGGTGTAGAGTTGGTCGGTGTGCTCATCATATTGTTCAGTCGACAAATGGGTGGTCTACTCGAAGAAGAGATTGCATTGACACCAATACTTGGACTGGATTTCGATTGCTGCATCTGACGGACCATCTTGGAATGACTCTCATGATGGTTTTGAGCCACAGCCTTTCGATTTTGCACCAAATCAAGCTTGGGTCGACTGACACTTCTATGAACTCTTTGTTCAATATCGCTTAGTTTCTTCTGACATGGACTAAGCAACACATTTCTATTGTTCATTTCACATTGCCTACCCCTTCCTCGTGATGGTGAATACGTTTCATCCTTCTCCTCGACAGTTTCAACTTTGGATGGCTTGACTCTAGGAACGTGTACCATCCATGTCGCTCCCCGATCAAATAGTGGCTCTCTACATCTCAAATTCCCAACAACGACATCGGGTGAATTCAAAACTTGTCTACGGCTCAAAGTTGGACCCCTCTGTAAATCATCATACACTCTTCCATCCACGGAAATGGCAGAGGATACATTGGGATCGCGGCTCCATCGTTTCCCACCGGAATTGATCCATTCAGACGATACAATGGTTGCTTCATCATTGTCTTGACATGTATAAGTTGCCATCATTATGGCACGATAGGCTTCTTCGAATCGTCGTATTCGTTCTTCTTCTTCGGTGGACACAAATGAGGTAGTTGATGAGCCGGGTGTACGACGTCTACTACGCAGTGTGGATATTCTGCTACTGCTTTCTCCTGTTCGAGTTGTGAATAGGCCAGATATTTCATCTTCTAGTTGTAGAGTTGAAATCTTTCTTTCTAAAGATGTGGTGGGTAATGATTCTGGTGTATTTTCAAAGACTACCTTGTGCTTCTTTTTTCTTTTGTGTTTCCTGCTTTTGGTGGGGGTAGGTGCTTCGTCAATTGATTTGCCATGAGTTGATTGTTCTGAGATAGATGTCGGCGATGTGATTTGGGCTAGTTCTTCGTTGTAGCTGTAGCTTTCTGATAGAGAAGGCAATTCTCCAGAAAATTGATACGGTACCGGACTCCGCCTTGCTGTTACAGGAGCACCACGATGTGCTGATACTTTGGGCATCACGTGTTGAGGAGCAAGTCTTTGTTGCATATGTGCAGAATCTAATGTAGAAATACGGCGTTTTCTCTCTTCATATGCCCGAGCAGAAACTCTTAGTAAAGCTTTTCTACCCTTGGATATCTCAACCTTATGCTTGAAACGTTTGTTGCATGAATTTGCAGATTGCTCATTGGCAACAGAAAAGTTTGCTGCAAAAGGAGATCGACGAGAAGGAGAACTCGGCACCGACTTGGCCAAATGCGGAAATCTCTTTTGAGAGAAACGTCTCCGTACCCATCTGCCCTGCCCATCTCTTCTCATGCCCAGGTAGGCACTTTTGTTCATCTGCTCCTCTACTGCATTATCATTATTTACATGCTGCGGCTCGTTCACATGGCAATCATCGACGGAACTCTCCCCATCACTAGGATACGCCCCCTTCACATCGGCAACCCTCTCAGGATAATGCATCAGTCTGTCGACTTTGGCACGGGTGTCCCTTACACATTCGGCACGGTGGAAATGCCACCATCGAAGTTGGGCTTGGGTGGGGCGGAGTGTCGCATTGGGATCGGCATTTATGGAAATTAAATACTCGTTGATCCGAGCGTGTGTTGCTGGAGCTGATGAGCTGCTGCTGTCGTCTGAATTCATTGCATCGTTGGCTGGGAGCTTTCTTCTCATGGACGACGGCTTTCCGCTTGGTGGCTGCTTGCTCTTTGCTTCGTCCGAACTTCGCAGAAGGAGAGCTATTGGGTGGATGCTTCAGTAAAAAGAATTGGTTTCATGAAACTTTTAAGTAGCAAATAGAAGGTAGGCTTAAATAAATCAGAAAGGGCATATGTAAATGAACTACTAGTGTTATCAGAAAACGGTTAAAAATAGAATCGAACAACATATTTTAGTATATTTGATCTGAGAAACTTTTAAGCTTCTAGCCAAAGTCATAAAAAACAATCTCAGATCTTGGTGCCGAAGTGATGAAAATGAAGATAATCTCAGATCTTGGTGCTGAAGTGATGAAAATGAAAACAATCTCAGATCTTGGTGCCGAAGTGATGAAAATGAAGACAATCTCAGATCTTGGTGCCGAAGTGATGAAAATGAAGACAATCTCAGAACTTGGCGCCGAAGTGATGAAAAACACTCTGAGAAACTTCTAGCTGAATATCTGAGAAACTTGAATGTGGATCGAAGTTCAGAATCGGAAAGCTGCTGCGTTCAATTGCTTTGCATGGCCGTACCTAGTTCGTGAAGTATAATAAGAACATTTTGAAGTTCATGAATTGAAAATTGAAATGATTGAAGAGAAAAACCCAAAAAGGCAAGCAGAAGCACGCTTGATAGATGGATACAGGCCTGAAAACATCAGCAGCAGGCTGGAATTGAGGCAAAAATAGATTTTATTCTGGTTTTGTTCACAACTATTCTCTAATTAGGAGAGTTTGCCTCCCGGCCACTCAAACAGTCGTAACTGCCTCAGCTGCAGCACCAATCGATATTAAGATCAGTAAGAGCAGAGGCAATGCAGCAATGCTCTTCTTGGGTAGGCACAAATCCAGTTAGTCCCTTACTAATATTCAATCTCAAGAGGATGTCCTCCAAGCTTGTGTTCTTGAAGAGTTTCAGCACCTCATCCACAGCACTGACAGCAAGTAATGATCATGCTGCTCTTGTTTTGTTGGTGTCAATGTCAGCTGTCAGCATCAGCAGCAGGCTGAGAACATTAATGCAACAAAAAGTGAGCTCATTTTTCAACTGCAAAGAAGATCAACAACAAGAATTCATCTACGCCGTCACCAACAAAATATGCACCACTAGAAGAGGTGCTGGCTTGATGCTAGGCGTTTAGGTATATTGACTTGTATGGCGGCGCACTGAGCTCCCAGCACTATTCTGCCACTAGTAGATAGAATTTGTATTGGTTAAATAAACTAGTGTCCCATATGATATCTCAAGTAGTTGACTTTGCTCACGGAGAAGGTCACCAGGAAAGAGGAATATGACTGAAGAATCATTACTGAGGCTGAGGGGTTGAGTGCCCGCCCACAATTTTTGGATGCACATGCGCCCCTGTGCTAGAAGTAAAAGCCTACGTGAATGGTACCACTACCGCTGCTCTTATTAGGTTGGGTCTTCTTCAACAGCATGATTACCATAGAATTAGAATGAGTTTTTCTGCTTGTGTTTGCTTAGGTTTCGATGAGCTGAATCGCCCCATCATTCTTGTCATGAACTTTTCAAGGCCCTGTTTGCCAGCAAAAGTGCGTCACAAGGTTCTCTACAAACACATAATTGAAGCACTTGATAATAAATTTGATTATGGTGGCCTGGATCTGCTTAGAGTGTGATTCCTATCTAGCACTTTTTCCTACCAGTTTCTGTGTCTTTGCAATATACATTGAGCGCTTGGTGCCCTCGAACTCCATTTTTGGCATCACACAGCCTGTGTCTATTTGTCAAAAGGCTAAACAGTAAATCGGAAATCAATTGAGCGTTTGGCACCCTCCAACTCCTTTGCGCCACACAGAGCATGTGTCTTTCAAAAAAGGCTAAAACAGTAAATACCAAATCATCTCGCTACGTATTTTGAAAAGGAGAGTTCAATATCTCTTTTGCTAAAACTAGAATTAGTAATAAATTTTTGATGTCACATGCAGCTTTCTTTATCTTTAATTTCATTCCTTTTTTCGCGTGTCATCAATAATACTATGAAACCCTCACTACAAATGCTCTCTCATGGCCACTACCTGCCACAACATAGAACCCTCTTCCCATTATTTTTAATACGGATGAAATCCCCTCCCCCTTCCTCTACCACCACGTCCCCGAAACCCACCACCTCTACCACGAAATCCTCTTCCGCCTCTTCCACCCCTGAATCCACCTCGACCTCCTCGACCCCCTTGGTAGCCCTGTTGAGCAAAGTAGTTTGGATCATTGACACGTTTAGCCGTGACTTTGAGTTGACGGTCTTTGAATGTTGATCCATCGAGTTTTAGTGCGTTTTCAACTGCTGCTTCGTTCTGTGTTTTTGTGTTTCGTTGTTTTTATGATGGCAGCAAAATATAAAGGCAGGTGTGTTATTTTCTTTTTCATGTATTTTTTGTTAAGGCAGAGTGTTTTTGAGTTTTTGGGTGGTGGAGCTCGTGGGCTCTCTTTTTCTCTGCTGTTGTAATTCTATCGACTATTGAGATAGAAGAGACTTTCCCCCAGATATTTCATTTGTATTGAAGAACTTGAATCATATCAATCAAATAATATTTACGAGCTCCACATCCAAGAACCCTTAAACAACATCCTCTCCTTTCTCATGGACAAACGCACAGCACATTTAACACACACACACACATACAATCAAACAATAAAACTAACCTGAAATTCAAGGTAAGCATATCCCTTGGGCTTACCGGTGAATTTATCACAGACAATAGTGACACGTTCGACGGTACCACAAGATTCAAAATGAGCCAGTAGTTCCTCGGGTGTGGATGAATAGTCTACTTGGCCTACGTATATCGAGTTTCTTTGTAAAAATAAAGTAATATTATTATAATGATGGAGTTGAATTGCATCATTAGAAGAACACAGAGAATATAGACAATGTAAAGAATAATGAAACTTGAGTGTACTCACCCATCCTTGCTAACCTTCTCACCATCACTCTTATCTTTAGGAGCAGCAGCAGCAGCGGCTGATGCAGCACCAGAAGCAGAGGCGGTACGCTTCTCGAAATCATCCGATTCGCGAGCGATACGAGCCGCCTCCGCTTCCATTGCGGCGATTTCCGCTTGGAGTTTTTCTAGGTCGTCTTCTTCTTCTTCGGGGGCTGCCGAAGCGGTTGGGGGGTCTTTGTCTGCCATGGTTGCTTCTCTGTTAGTTGTCGGTGTTTGCGTGGTCGGTGGTCGATGTTTGCGGTGATTGGTGGTCGGTGTTGGTTTTTTTTGGTTGGTGAAGCAGATTCTCGCTTTTCGGATCATTTATTAATTGATCCCGGAAATGAATATTTCTCCGAGTCAAGGGTGTCTCCGTGCAATCACAAAAATCAACTTGGGAATCAGTATGAAACTCAAATCAAGATTCAGATTCACCGAGTCATGAGTTGAATGAATCATCCTCCCGAATTCTCACTGCCAAAAAAGCAGGTGATTTTAGCGTTGCTTTTGCTTTTTTTGTTCCTCTGCCTTGAGCTTCCTCCAACAATATAATGGCCGCCGCTGTTCTCGTTAGAGATCCATAACAACACGACAGCATTCGACCACGCAGTAATCCAGAACGCTTCGAACGGCCGACTTTCAATCGGCAAATGATTGCGACCTTGCTCACACTTTGACTTCAAGGAAGATTCGCAGCATAACATTGCATAGAACAACCAAGTACGCATCTCCTCTCGAGTGCATCAAACCATAGTAACCAATAGGCCAACAACACACAGAAGCATCAGCTAACCTCCCTGTAATGCCATGAAGCATCCAAAACGACGCAACGCCACCATCATGATGCTCTCGTATCGAAGTATGCTCTCCTGCTCTAGCGCCTACATCGCCCCCCTTCGCTCCATCGGCAAACAACGACGAGTCAATGCTAGCGGCTCTAATTCGCACCATCACAACAGCAACAACATTATAGCCATTCTCCGGGACGAAACACCATTGCAAATGTCGTTAGATTCGCGAGAATTACGATTCTACGCTTCCTCCTCTTCCTCTTCTTCCATCTCTCGATCTCGAATCACGACCGTTCGATCTACAGACCATATGAATACACTGACTGCCATCTCCACTTCTACTTCGGTATCAACGAACCTTGGAATACAAAACAAGGGAATCTCCATCTATTCTTCCGGATTATCTCATCTACTCTCTTCCTTTGATGCCGAATTCAAACGAGCCTTTCAACCCAATGGTGTCTCTTTTTCAACTGCATCCTTCTCTGCCGCTTCTTTCGCTGCTTCGCATGCTTCTCCTTCGCAAAAGAGAAGAAGCCCAATAGACATTGACCTAACACCCGAAGAAGACGAATTATTCTCCCTATTACGACAAGTGACGAAAGAAACAGGAATGAAGTCTACACTAAGGGTGGCGGGTGGTTGGGTTAGAGATAAGATATTGGCTAGTAGAGAATTTAATGTGTATACTAATGGATCGATGAGAGAATTATCATTAGAGGGTAGTGGTGGTGGTGGAGGTGGGAAGAAGGTGGAGTGTGACGAGATGGATCAGGGGGAGATGAAGAGGATTACTTCCAAGTTCAAGGGTGAGAAAGGTGAGAATAATGATTTGTGTGGGTGTGGGTGTGTGTGTGTGTTTCTTTTTGTTGATGCAATTCGCTTTTGTTGTGCTGGATTGTGAGTTGGTGCCGTTTGCAGTTGTACTTCATGTTGTGTTTTCTTCCCTGTCTGTAGCTTGTCTGTTTGCAGTAAAACATCATCTTGAGATGCTTCTCTGATTGTTGTGTACCGACTCTCATTCAACTTCTTACCCCACAACACACAACAGCACCATCCGAAGGGCTCTCCGTAACCGTCCCCGTAGACATCGACATAGCCCTAGACGACAAACTAGGCCGCGAATTCGCCGACGAACTCAACCAATGGCTCTCCGACCACGGACGCGAAACCCACTCCGTGGGCGTTGTCCTCAAAAACCCAGAAAAATCCAAGCATTTAGAAACGGCCACCATGAGAATCAACAATTATTGGATTGACTTTGTCAATTTGCGTGCGGAGGAATATACGTCGGATTCGCGTATACCCGATTTAATGAGGATTGGTACCGCGGAGGAAGATGCCTTTCGGAGAGATTTGACGATTAATTCCTTATTTTATAATATCAACGAGGGGATTGTCGAAGATATGACAGGGAGGGGATTGGAGGATCTAAAGAAGAGGATTGTGGCCACGCCGTTACCTCCGCTGACTACCTTGCTGGATGATCCGTTGCGTGTTTTGAGATCCGTCAGATTTGCGGCAAGGTTGAGATTTGGTATGGATGATGCTTTGACTGAGGCGGCGGCCGATGAACGGGTGAAGCGGGCCTTGCAACAAAAGGTTTCGCGTGAACGAGTTGGAAGTGAGGTGGATTTGATGCTCAAGAGTCGTGATCCTGTGGGAGCAATGAGACTGTTGGTTAATCTCGGGTTGATTGACACGGTGTTTCCTTTGCCGAAGAAGTCGAAAAAGACGAGAGTGGGCAAGGCGGTTTTTGATCGAGGTTTGTCTCTATTGACTACCACCCATGATCATTTATGTGATTGCAAGGAGAATCCGCCGTTGTGGTGTGAAGCCAGACGAGCTTTGGAAGCGGGTGCAGTCAATGGTGTAGGCAAAGAAGATACACGAGTATTAATGGAAGATGAGGATGCTCGTCGACTGCTGTGGTATGCAGCTTTTCTCAAGCCAATGCGGGATGAAACTGTGGATCGAGATGAGGACAAAGAAATTGAGGATAGGAAAAAGCCAAGAAAGGCGAAGCGTTCTGCCATCGTTGCACTCTTGGTCGATGAGTTGAAAAGACCTGCTCGTGATGCTGATTCGGTTGACAAAATCATGAGAGCAGCAGATGGGTTTACCAGACTTGTATCGGTTGGGAGTGATGTCTCTGGCCTGTCGGTGCTCCTGAGTGATCTACACGTCATTCATCGTGGTGAGAAGGTAGTTTGCACAATGAATGGTAGAACCGTCGATCCAAACACAGAGAATGATGCCATATGGACTCATTGCATGGAATTCAGAGAAGATTGCGCTGAAGTTCTGAAAAGAATAGGGCCGTTGTGGCGAGCGGCGTTTATATTGTCACTGGCGGAACAGCTTGTAAAGGCTGGAGAGTTTGAAATGGAATACACTATCGAGGGAGATGTGGTGAGTTGATTATGATGTGACTCATTTTCCATGTCTTCGTCGGTCACTTGGCATCTTCTAACCAGTGTTGTTTTTCTTCTTCTTAGATTGACGAAGCTAAAGAAGAAGTCATCAGTGGTATCCTGCAAAAATATGATGTCGTTGCCGCATCAATGATGAACCTCGGTCTCATCGGGATATGGAACCAGCAACCATTATTGAATGGTGAAGATATCCTGTCAGTGCTACCAAGAATACCCAAGGGCCCCGTCTTTCGAGATGTCATGGATGCTCAGACTTCATGGATGACAACCCACCCAGGGGGTAGTCGAGAAAAGATTGTTGAGCATTTGCGAAGTATGTTCGAGGAGTATGCATGATCTAATCATATCAACTGGCCTATTTACTCTGGCTCTTATTCAAAAAAGCTTTTATGTAAAATACACTGCAAATATAACAACTCGTCCATGACATTGGCTGAAATCGTTTGAGATCAGTTCATCAAATAAAATCTTTCCCGTTGAGCTTAAATAGTGGGGTCGTCACCTTCAATTGACTGTGTGATGAGCACACTCTTTGTGAAACTAGAGCAAGAGATGGGAGCAATGCATTGCTAATAAAATGGAACTATTATTGGTAGAATGCAATAGATTGATTGACTTCTTTAGTTCAATTCATTAACTGCTTTCTCAACAAAGATATATAATTCTCACTTGGATGAAAGGTGAAATGTACTTGCATGACAAATAGATATCAGGTTGGCGGACCAAAAGCAGGCATCATAGGACTGCAGCCCCTGCCGACCAAAACGCTTCATGAAACAGACTTAGAATGTAGCTTGCCTCAGATTCCTTCGCGAGTAGCCATCGTAGCTGTAGTCGCCTCCGGCGCCTCCGTCACTGGAGCCCTTTCCAGAGTTGCCGGAACCAGAACCAGGGTAATCATCGGTGGAGTCATACCCGTAGCCATCTCCTGATCCGGATCCCTTGCCGCTCTCGCCAGACGATCCTTTTCCGGACTCGCCGTCACTGGAGCCCTTTCCAGACTTGCCGTCAGATCCTCCAGAGTAATCATCAGTGGAGTCATACCCGTAGCCATCTCCTGATCCTGATCCAGAGCCCTTGCCGCTCTTGCCTGACGAGCCCTTCCCAGACTTGGAGGATCCACCCTTGCCGCTCTTGCCTGATGAGCCTCCAGACGATCCACCGTAGTCAGATCCGGAATTCTTTCCAGATTTTCCTGTTAAAGAAGGTTAGGACGAGATGTGTGAGCCACAGTTGTATAATCAAAACAAATACAGAAGCAAGCACAAGTGACGCATATAAAATACTCACCAAAGCTTTCCAAAATGTAATCCATACTCATCTTCGGTTCATCACAGATATCAGTGTATTCACAGCTTCCATCCCTCAAGGAATTCTGTCCAAACTCGCCATTGCAGCACTGATTCAAGGTATTATATCCAAAAAATGAACCAGCCGGAAAGTCGGCATTGGTACATTCATTACCGTCGAACCAGAATTGCTGCGATGTGCACGGAGTAGGAGCAGGTGATTCGACGAAATTCTCGGTGGGGAAGGGTGTGGGACGAAGCACTCCTGGCGTGGGTGATAGAGTCTTGTCGGTTCCTCTCGAGAAATCTTTTTTGATGGCTCGAATGTGAGCTGAGGCAGCAAGTCTGTATCCCTTGGCTGGGGCATAACCGTAGCCATCGCCACTGCCGGAAGATGATCCCTTGCCTGACTTGGAAGAACCTGAGGAGGACTTGCTTGATTTGCCAGCACTGCTTTCGCCCTTGGAGCCCTTGCTAGAGGTTCCAGATGAGCTTCCATAGCCGTAGCCGTCTCCACCGTCGGAGCCCTTGCCTGATTTTCCACTTGATCCCTTGCCGGACTTGCCGTCACTGGAGCCCTTCCCAGACTTTCCATCGGAACCAGAGCTGGAATAATCGTCGGTAGAGTCATACCCGTAGCCATCACCACCGTCGGAGCCCTTGCCTGACTTGCCACTTGATCCCTTGCCGTACTTGCCGTCAGATTCAACATCAGAGCCGGAGTAATCATTGGTGGAATCATACCCGTAGCCATCTCCTCCAGGGGAGCCCTTGCCTGATTTTCCACTTGATCCCTNCCATCAGAGCCGGAGTAATCATCGGTAGAGTCATACCCGTAGCCATCTCCTCCATGGGAGCCCTTGCCTGATTTTCCACTTGATCCCTTGCCGGACTGGCCGTCAGATTCAACATCAGAGCCCGAGTAATCATCGGTGGAATCATACCCGTAGCCATCTCCTGATCCGGATCCAGATCCAGATCCCTTGCCACTATTGCCAGAGCTTCCCTTTCCACTCTTGGATGATGATCCCTTGCCGCTGTTTCCATTAGAGCCATCCGATGATGATCCACCGTATCCAGAGCCGGAGCTCTTGCCACTCTTCCCAAAGCTTTCGAGGAGGTAATCCATGCTCATGCTCATGGACGGTTCGCCGCAAATATCGGTGTAGTCGCAGGTGCCGTCAATGTGTGATCCTGGGCCGAAGTTGGCATTGCAACATTGCTGGACGGTGTCTGGGTTTGAAGAGGTTGTGCGCACAAAAATCGACGTGATGTTTGTCAGCCGCAATTCAAATCACACGGGATGTGCACAATATTCATATGAATATTTAATTTTTGCATATCAAAAACTCACTGTAAGTCTCCTCTCCATCGGCAGATCCAGCATTGGTACATTCACTTCCATCAAAGTAAAAGTCTTTTTCCTCGCAAATGGTGGATGTGGGGCTAGGCTGGGGAGTTTGCAATACATAAGTGGGCTCGGGCGTGAATCCGGTGGGGAAGGGTGTGGGACGAATCACTCCGGGCGTGGGGGAGAGAGTTTTATTGGTTCCGGCCAGTACTGCCGCGGGGGTTGCTACGGCTAGGTAGAGAGATATTGATAGCTTCATTGTTGCGATTGATGTGTGTGTTGGAGAGATTGAACGTTTGTGGATCGATGCTACAATCGCAAGATGAAAAGAATAATGAGCACAAGCAGTGTGTGATGTTGTGATGTGTGAAGTTTGATTTGAGTTTGAACGAGTGTTCCAGATCCACTCGATTGATCGTTGGTTGTGCTGTGCGTGATGGCTGATTGACCGACACCAACGATCTTTTGCAACAGCCAACAGCGTCGCGTGCTTGTGTTTAGGGTGAGCGGAGCGTCTGTGGGTGTGTTTGAATTTCAAAAAAAGGTATCTCTCGGCTAATTATGTCCAAAATTGAGAAAGAACATACATGTAAGTGGTATCTTTTGTTTTGAATTAGAAATGGGGTAGATAGATAAGTAGATGCGATGATGTAAGCAATTGTTACTGATGGCTAATTTAATAGGTAAGTAAGAGTGTGGCTGCTGTTGCACCAGCCAAACCAAGCACTGTCAAAAACTATTCATTCACAATGCTTCCACTACTGAAATTATCTTTTTGAATCTCAGATCTTAGCCAATAATTCAAGACAAGCAAAACTGAGCTATGGCAACCTCTGGTATGCCTTCATTGGGAGTCTGACAGGTTAGGCATCAAGTCAGAGGTCTTGGTTTGGAGTACTTATCCTCATTTGCTCACCCATTAAAAATAGAGCTAGATCCATGCTTCTGGTGTTTACCCAAAGCTAATATGAACCAGCCTCTGTTTCTGAGAACCAAATTTCTATGTTTTAAGATACCTCCACTAGATCTGGCAACGGTAAACCTCTTCAGTACAAGATAGATAACATTCACTCAACGATCCTCCTCACCGTTCATATTCAAGACATCCTTCCTCGATTAGACATCATTGTACTAACATTTTTTGGACGTGATCGGAGACGTCTGCTCCTCTACATCCATTTCGGCGTAGCTTGATTCGGTTGCGTCGAAGGAAGTGTAGCTTGCATGGCCTTTAAGAGCGGATGATCATGAGATGATAGTGGCAATGGGTCTGAAAGTTGCTTTGAACAAGCATGGCAAATTCTTACCTGATTTGGGCAGAATGAAGGTGAAGAACTAAATAGAGTCTTCAGGGAATGCTGCCCGCAGGTATTGCCAAGAGTCACAGACGAGACGTCGAATCGTTCTCGTCAATAAGAGATAGTGTAGAATTAGTCAAACGGCAGAGGCAACCAGATGGGTCATTGGCACCTCCACAAAATCTACTTTCAATCATGACAGACTCCACATCAAAGAATGCTCCAAAATCCACCATCAGCCACGCGCTTCCGTCGTTGGTATGGGAGAATGTGGCAGTGTTGTTGTCGATGGCATTTTCGGCATTGTACTGACCCCAAGTGGAGGACTGAGTTGCATAGCCATCTTTGGCTACATTGACACCTGCAGAAATGGCTTGAATCTCAAATAGATGAATGTGTTATCCAGTGGTGGACTCGAGCTTGAGTTTCTTTGCGTTTGGATAGCAGGAAGCAGGGGTGCTTGGGCTTGAGGTTGGCGCCTTTGAAGGAGAGGACATGCCAAATCAATAATGAGATGAAGTGGAATCGACGATAGCAGAAGTGGATTCACATGATCCGATGCACTTACCGTGGTATTGCAAAACTGAGGCGCAGAATCAAAGCTATTCACGACGTTCAACACACCGCAGGTATTGCCAAGTACTTCCTCGTTGATTACAGCCGACGATTCATCCAGCAATGAGACAGTTGCATTTGTCAAGCGACAAAGGCAACCAGAAGCATCATTGATATCACAGCAAAATCGATTTGTAATGTTGACAGACTCCATGGCTGCTGCATTCTGTCCCAAATTGATCTCGAGCCAAGCATCTCCGTCATTGGTATGGGAAAATGTGCTCGGATTGTTGTCGACGGCTTTGGAGGCATAGAATTGACCCCAAGTGGAGGATGACTGTGATGCATTTTTGCCTGCAGCTACGTTGATACCAGAAGAAAGAGCCAAGACTTCAAATACCTGGATATTCTGACCAGTATTGGATTGAATCTTGATCTTGTTAGCTTTCGGGTAGCATTCCTGATGAGATGTAAGTCAAGTTGGTTAACTGAAATGCAACTTGCTTTCATGATTGAATGTAATAACAATGTACCATAGATCCCGATGACAGTGAAAAAGTTGGTGCGTTAGTGATGACCAAGTATCCTGATAAGGACATAGCCTTGTTGTAGTTGCAGGTATTGTTGTTGATGATTACAATGTCTGACGAGTTGGAGCCTATTCGAGAGGGAATGGTTGGTGAAGATGTGTTATGATGATAAGGACGTATGACGAAACGATACACTCACAAGCTTTGAAACCTTGGCAAGCAGAATCGGCAATGGAGCGTGTGCCCGACGATTTCTCGCAGGCATTACTGTAGATACAGGAATCACTGCCAATCGAGGAAATTCCTTTTGTAACGAGTAGAGGTAATGAAGTGTTGTAAGCGGTCTATGCATATCGTTTGGCTGTGGCCCCCGCCCAAAGTACTACTTGAAGTATTACAGGCTG